>JAOXNJ010078405.1:0-12150 GCA_028566655.1 Metis holothuriae
ATTTCTTTGAAACTACAAGAACTAGATACTTGAAATTTTGGTGATGAATAGCTCACGCCTTCTACTACAAAACGCTCCTAATTTTTAGTTCAATCAGCTAAGGTGGAGTACATTGATTAATTAATGAGCCTTAATGACCCCATATTAGTGACACCCAAGCTGGGCTTGACCTCCTTCATTGTACTGTGCGTGCAGAGCATTAACAAGATATCTCCTTTTTCACATCATTGTGTTTCAAAATGGTGTGTGATTGACGTAAAAATAGGTATGGTAATAGTATATTTCGTTCTTATCTTCAACTTGGTATGATTTTTGGACATTTGAGAGCTCTTCAGAACGTAAAAAACGTGATAAACCTATGTTTCAGAACTTTCCTCGCGATGTGTAATTGTGTATATAATAAGTTTAATAACCAATCCTTGGGTTGACACGTCTGAGACGCGTTGCATTGGGGGTTGATGTCTAACCGGAGTCGGAGTTGACAACTTGCCTTCTTTCGGCTTGGCGCGACATCAACCCTAAGTAGGTTTTACGCCACAGCAAAAATGTAAACAAAGAACACGTGGGGATTCGGCGTCGCTTTAGATTGCACTTAAATTTGCTGGACGTAAAGGACTTTTCAGAGTTTGATCAAGTAAAGAAGTAGTTCGACATGGGCAAGAAGAGCAAGGACACGACCCTGGACTCGACGTTGGACACGAGCACGGCCGTGGAGGAGGAGAAGGTGAGCTACGAGGATCGCCTGAAACACGTCAGTCGCATCGCCAAGCCAATGGCCTCCAAGAAGCTTGCCAAAAAGGTAAAAAATCACCTCAACTCTTAACAAAAGATGAAGATAAACTTACATTCTTAATGTTTGTCTGTTCGTTTATGTTGCAGTTGTACAAGGTGATCAAGAAGAGCAGCAAGCAAAAGCACCACTTGCGCTCAGGTCTGAAGGAGGTGCAGGCTCGACTTCGCAAGGGCGAGCAGGGTCTGGTCGTTTTCGCAGGCGACGTGACTCCAATCGAGGTCATGTGTCACTTGCCAGCCGTCTGCGAATCCAAGCAGAATGTCTTCTATGTCTACACGCCTTCCAGAAAGGATTTGGGAGCTGCCATGGGCGTTAAGAGAGGTTCCTTGATGGTGTTGGTCAAGGAGCACGAGGAGTACAAGGAGCTGTTCGAGGAGTGCAAGAAAGAAATCCAGGCACTGCCCAGTCCGCTGCAGGAGTGAACATTTTCATTTAATTGATTGGTTGGTTGAGTGAAGGATTGAGAAAGAGTATAAGGAAGGAGTGTTGGTATTAAGCAATCGATGAAAATAATGAGGTGAGAGTGAGCAAAGATGATTGTTGTACCTACACCTCTTATTTTGCAGTAAAGGATTTTTCAATCATTATATTTATTGCCCACTTACTTCATTTTTACTCTTAATCATTACATTTCATTACAAACACATGAATATTTGGTTGACCAGACAGAGTTGACCATGAAGAAGCTGCAATTAACGATCGAAGGCACTCATTGTTCGTGATTACCATTACAACAGATTCTTCAATGTTTAAAGGTAAAACTTAATTATGGCTTCATTAATCGGGTTTATGGCGGTAAACATTTAGATTTTAAAGCTCTTTTGAGAAAGAAGATTCGGATAGATCGACATTCAAGAACGAGATTTAACATAAGAGACTCAGAAATTGTTTAGCAATTAAGTCAAACTCGATCCTCGCAAATTACGTAATACGAGACACTTCATTTTTTGACAGTTTAAAGATTGTTCTCCATTGATTTGCCTGAATCCCCTAAACTCAAACGAAATCATGCTCATTTGGCCACATAGAATTTAATTTCCTTTTTCAGCATCTCTCTTCAGTCACTTAAAGCTCAGCCAAATAGCCAAAATTTTTCCTTTCTTCATCTCATGATCCAAATTTCACCCAAATTTCACCGAAAATTCTTCAAAATTCGCATAAAATCGATGTCGATGAGCAAATCATATTAGTAAAGTTTGTCGTTTCGGCTGAAAACTCTCTTCTGCCTTGGCCTTGTAGGCGTCGAGTCTCTGCGTCAGAGCTGCGGATCGCAACGGCGACCTCGGCCTACTGCAAATTCCGTTGGCGCCGCAACCCTGAAGTCTGGCGGGAAACACTAAAGGTGGCTTGCGCTCCTCGCAAGAGTTGTTGTCGGTCGGCACGAACTCCAACGAGGCCGAATTCACGCAATATCTACAAAATCGGTGGAAATTAGCCTTAAAATGCCTTAAAATGAGCTTAAACAAGGCCTTGTTTCCATCACCTTTTGCCTGTGGGCGGCGGTCCGTCATCGAAAACGTGTCCCAAGTGAGCGAAGCAATTGGCACAGATGACTTCAGTCCTGACTAAACCAGGCTCATTGATGATTCTCAAGAGATTTCCTCCAACAGCAGAGGCGTCTGCTCTAGTTCTGATTTTGTCTTCATCCAAAATGTCGAAAAAAGCAGGCCAACCCGATCTGGCGTCGTATTTCGTGTCCGAACTAAACAACGGAACGGAGCAAACCGCACAGCCATAAGTGCCGGAAGAGTAGACGTGACAGTACTTGTTCACGTTGGCCCTGAAACCAAAGGGAAAAATCAATAAGAAAATATTGAAAATTTATAAAATAAGAATTATAGAGCAAGAAAAATGCTATAAAAGTTGTTATACTCACTTTTCGGTTCCTTTTTCCTGAGTGACGTGGAAGACGATTGGATCGAGTCTGGCTCTGAGCTCCTCTTTGTCGAATCTCATTAGTGGCGCGGGCGAAGCGTTGCGGCTCCAACGCGACTTGGACGTCGCGTCGCTCGTCGAAATCGGCATTTCTACATCGAAAACCGAATTTCAACTGAACTTGACATTCCAAATCCGAACATTTTATGTAACAAAAAGTGTTCTTTTTCACTTAACCAACATAATAAAGCGATATATTGAGTAACACATGTGCTTGATCAGGTGCAAAGTCTGACTGCTCTGATCAAGCCAGACACAGAACTAAATAAAGTGTACAGTACAGTCGATTCAGGCAGTCTGGGCCCACTGCCTTAATGCATCAGTACAGTCACATGTGTAGGATTCCTTTTGACTGTACGAAATGTGTACCACATCATTTATGGAGTTCACTACATATAGTGCTTTTATTACTACATTACTAGGTACTTTCGTAATGTGACGTAATAGAGCTGTAAGAGAAGAGTGTAGAAACAAACGTGTGTTTTCTGGCCTTCTTCTTGGCATTTGGCCCAAGTCAAAGTGATCTTTATTAGTGGATTTACTGATGTAATGTTAGTGCTAATTTAAAGTTGTTTTATGATGTCATCTCCTGTCCTTTTCTAATTATGTCTCGTCATATGAAGTAATGAAGTGACAGTTGAGAATGAATTGAGAGCTTTAAGTAATAGCCTTAATTGTCATGACAGTTCTGATTTGAAGGACAAAAGAATCATGCTCCTATTACTTTTTTGCCTCTCACGATTTTGAACTTTCATCCTTTTCATTGTCTTCTCTTACGTCATTATTTTCCATTACTCTAGATATATGAGCAACTACCTATTTAATAAATGCCTCAAATTATTCCATCTTTTTGACTTATTTACCAAAAATTGCTCTTTCAGGTGAAGCAAGAACAATTGTAGAGAACAATGCAATTGTACAAAAAACATCCTAAAACTTTTGACGAATCTGACCCAAAAAACAAAAAGCTTATTAATAAAAGAACAACAAATTATATACATACATTATTAATAGACAGTCCTAGCTAATGTCATAATGTTTAAAAACGCATTTAAATGACCTTCAAACCTGTCTCACCTCCAGTCGTTTTCCCAGAGTCAGTTCCTGACTTGTCCGTCGTCCTCAGCCTTCTCCCAACAACAAAGTCTTGGTGCAAAGCCAAGAAAAGGACTTGAGAACACACATTATTATAGAGAGAGCAGCTCCAATTCGGAGAACGACAGCTGTCGACACTACATAGCTCTTGGGAGTATATACACAAAACTACTATAAACTACTATAAAGTGTACCTACAATGTATAAATGGCTTTCTATTATTGAAAGAGTCTACATTTTTGTGTATTGAGAAGGAGGAGAAAGCCATTTTACTACTTACATAATAGTATATGTACTATTGTGCATACTGTGTGTACTAGAGTGTTTACTGTTTAGATATTTTACCTTTTCTTGGTGCTGTAGTGTCTTTTTTGAAAGGTTTCTTTCTTCCTCTTGTTTGTTATCTAAGGTCTATTTATAATGTAGCAATAATGGATTGCTCTTGCAAAAAAAAACACAATTGACAAAAACACAAATGACTGTTTTCCCAAATTAAGAAACTTTTCAACAATTTCATTACTATTTGCAAAAAGTGATTAATAAAATATAAACAAGTAATACATAACTCAACCCAAATGATTTAAGGTAGTTGACATAAGTCACTTTCTGTACATCCTCAATTGGCGTTGGACATCTTGCAAACTCATCTCACCTCCACACTCCTTCAGCAAAGAATGGATCTGCGACAATTGCTCACTTACCACCCTAGAAAAAAAATCATTAAAATTTTAAATTAATAATAAAAAACCAAAATTTTCATTTTTACATAAATGCTCACATTTGCTCATCCAAATCTTCTGTTTTAGGAGTAGAATCATCTTGATCCTCAACAATTGCTCTCTTTAAGCCATCTTCACCATTACTGGAATCTTCTTCCTCTAAACCATTATTAATCTCTTCATTACTCTTCTTCTCTTTATCAATCTCCTCTTTAGTGTTGGATCTTCGCCAAAGAAGAAAAAGTGCTAAAATAAGTCCAAAGATCAGGGAGAAAAATAATTGTTGCAGGGATAAAATGTCAAAGTTAATGAAGTTCATCTTTTGTGCTCAGCCAATTTTCAAATGACCTTAATTCTCTAAAGATTTTTAGATGAGAATATACTAACTTTCTTCTTTTCTTTTTGTCAGGCAAGATTGCGTGATGACTTAGATATCCTCCCTGCTTGCGTGTCACCTTCTTATCGCCCTCTTTTCCTCTCTTTACTGCCAAGGAATGAGATAACAATAATAGTATGTAAGAATAAGAGGAGATGTTCTTAATGTTATGAAACAATTATCAATAGAGGACTGATCTCATTTGTTCTTTATCAAAGATATTTCAGAGAAATTTATATTAAAATGCAAAGAAATTAAGTTGTTGATGAGCCGGGAAGAAGCAAAAATTAAGAAAATGAGATACATACAGTTGAAGCTCACCATAAGGCATGCAGACATCACATTTCCAATTTGCTTGCTTTACTCAAAGATTCGTAAGGAGGAAATCTTTTTTATGACAGATCGAGTAATTTCGATTTCGAGGCAAGAAATGAAGACTTTGATCAAAACTTAATTCTCAATAACGAACTTCTTTTATGCAGAGTCAAGCGTCCAGGAATTGCACTGTTTTGGCAGGGAACAAACACCTTGTACCCACAACAAACCCTATAAAAGCAACACTTGCATGTCAGCTGTGCCCCAACAAAACATTATTTAGCTCCTCCCCACACTACATTACACAGTACATATTGTAAACATAGGTAAAAACTGTACCTAGTTGACTATAGGCCTCAGATCTAGTAGGTGTGGTCCAAAAAGATCCACCAGCTCCATATTCATACCTTAAACTAGTCAAAAAAGATCCCCAATTGCCTCTCAAACCCCACATTTACATCTCCTCTTCCAATTTTTTCCAGATAAAACACCAGAACCTCATCAGAATCATGTGTTTGGACATGGGCATAGTGACAAGTGGTCCTAACGAGGCGTTGGTGATCTCCGGCTTCTTTCATGGAGCTCGACCCTCCATGATCGTGGGAGGTCGAGCCTTCGTCATCCCTTGTCTCATGACGGTGCAGAGGATCTCCCTGGCCACGATGACCCTAAAAATTGACTCGCCCCGCGTCTACACGGCCCAGGGCGTGGCAATTTCTGTGACGGGGGTGGCCCAGGTCAAGATAAATGGACAGAACGAGGAGATGCTGAGGGCGGCAGCAGAGCAATTTGGGTCCAAATCGACCGAGGAGATCATCTTTGTGGCCAGAGAAACCTTGGAGGGACATCAGAGAGCCATTATCAGCAGCATGCAGGTGGAGGAGATCATTAGGGATCGCAAAAAGTTCTCGGACAGAGTCTTCGAGGAGGCCTCCACCAATCTGGTCAACATGGGCATTGTCATCATCTCCTACACCATCAAGGACATTTCAGATGATATTGGCTATCTTCATGTACTTGCCAAATATTCTTTATTATTAAATAGTCTCATTTAACTTGATTTTTGGCTATTTATGTCATACTTGTTCTCAATTGTTCCGAATTAGGCGTTGGGCAAGGCGAGGACGACGGAGGTGCAGAAGGACGCGAGGATCGGCGAGGCGGAGGCGCGCATGGAGGCCAACATTCAGGAGGCCAAGGCAAAAATGGAGGAAATGGAGGCTCAATTGGCCAATCAGACCGAAATTGCCAGAGCCAAGCGCGATTTCGACACGAAAAAAGCCGCTTACGACGTCGAAGTGAACACGGCCAAGGCCGAAGCAGAACTGGCCTACAAGCTGCAGGCGGCCAAGATTCAACAGAAGATCAAGGAGCAGGAGACGGAGGTCACTGTGGTGGAGAGACGACAGGCAATCGAGCTGGCTGAACAGGAAATAATGAGGAAGGAGAAGGAACTCGAGTCCAAAGTGAGGAAGCCTGCTGAGGCAGAGAAATACAGATTGGAGAAAATCGCTGAGGCCAACAGACAAAAGTGATTAATATAAATCATGCTTCTTTTCTAGCTCTATCTTTTTTATTAATGACATTTTTGCATAAAGGGAAGTGTTGGAGGCCCAGGCCACTGCTGAGGCACTGGCAATTAAGGGTGAGGCAGAGGCCTTTGCCATTGAGGCCAAGGCCAAGGCTGAGGCTGAACAAATGGCGAAGAAGGCTGATGCCTTGGATGAGTACGAAAAAGCTGCCATGGTCGACATGGTGCTTAGGGCACTGCCAAAAATCGCTGCTGAAGTCAGTGCTCCCTTGGCATATGCCAACAAGGTAAATAATTTCTTTATAAAAGCTCCAAAATTTAATATAGATAATTAGTAGGTTAAAGCGCATTTTATCAAAATTTTGAGTTTTAATGAAATTTCATTCAAATAATCCAGATCACGATGGTGTCCGACGGTTCCGGCGCCATTGGTGCGGCTCGTTTGGCTGACGAGGTGATGAGCATCATGACCAGAGTGCCCGACATGGTCAAGGAGATGACCGGCGTCGACGTCAACGCCACAATCGCAAATTGAGACCGGTTTTAAAGGAAAAAGAAGCAAAAAATGTGCCTTAAATTCGATTGGTTTCAATGAAAATCCATCTTTTACAATGGTACGTAGAAATCAGATGCGTCTTTTAAGCTGAAACTGCATAAAAAAAGAATTATCTTTTTCTCAAATATCAAAAACTAAAATTCTCCAATTATGAAGATAGAACAACTCGAGTAAATTTTGAGTTTTTAAATGCAAATTCAAATAATTAGAAGTCCCTTTTTTCCCGCAATTTTAAAGACTTTTCTCTAAACTCAATCATACTCTAAAACTTTTTTGTTGCATGTATGTAATAAGCATATGGAAAATGTCTTCCTGTCTTTTTTTTAATATTCCCTCCAAATCTCTGCTTCCTCCAAGTGTTTGAAACAAGTCCATCCATCTGAAATTAATGGAAAATCAACATTTTCTATGCTTTCCCTAATTTTAAGGCTTGTAATGTCTAATGTCCAATTTTAATCTCAGTAAAGAATAATAAAAAAAGATTAAGAGTTTTACATTATAGTCAAATAACAGAGACTCTGAAGATTACTAATCCATTTTTGCATAACACTGATTAATTGTTTGTGATTGTTGCTATAGAGGTAAAAGCTTTGAGAAAAAAAAAGACATAAATTTGTTCGTTTTATTTCGCTAAATTCAACCCATTTCTCACAGAGAAAAAAACAACAACAAATAAATACGAGTACATGAATAAAGTGCAATTTTTACTTTAAAAAAAACCATAAAGTTTGTCAATATCATGCACATTTCAGACTTTTTTATCCGAAAGTATTCACATTTTACACCGCATATATGTAAGGAAAGGACAGAATGTACGTTAATTTTAAAAAATGTAAAAAAAAAAAGAATATAATGCTGCCTTCCAAAAAATCTTAAGTAATCTTATTATTAAAGCTTTAGTTATATTAAAACCTAATATTATTAATAACCTAGTATTAAAACCTGTTATATTAATCTAAATTTCAATTAGTACAGTATTAAACATGAAACAAGTCATGAGTATTATTATTGTTGTTGTTGGCATTAGCCAAATTATCCACATGCACGACATTAACTAACATTGCTTTAGTGTTTCTTCTGGGTCTGCTTTTCTCGTGGAAAAGATGTCTGTACCTTCTCTCATTTCTCAATTCGACGACTCTCTTCATCAATCTGTGTCTGTAGTAGGCCCTGAAACTCCTGATAACAATGGGAACAGGCAAAGTGATGATAATGACGCCGATCATAGAACAGACCAAGGATGAAAATTTGCCTAGGGGAGTTTCCGGTGCCAATCCCTCAAATCCTGCCATAGTCAGTAATGTCAAGTAAAGAGTGTCTCCGAAATTGGCCTTGCTCTTCTCAGCATGGAAAATCAATGTGGCAAAGAACAAGGAAGAAATTACGATCACTAGCAGTAACAATCTCAATTCTCTGTGGGCCAATTTTAGCGATTGCAGTAATGAACGCAGACTTGCCGTGTGTCTAAGCACTTTGAAGATGCGGAAGATGCGTATTAGACGCAGTAAATGAAGCAATTTTGATGCCTTGCCCACCACATACACTGCCTGGAAAGAGCATTGAAACAAAAATAATTTCAATTTATCTGAATTAGCTCATTAATTAAGTGTTTTTTTGTGCAAACCTTATGTTCGTAGGTGGCCAGAGCTAGAATGAAGGGTAGAATGGTGAGAATGTCGACGAAATTGAGCAGGGAGAAGATAAATTTGATTCTCTGCGGAGTCGCGATCAATCTCAGCAAATATTCCACTGTGAAATAGATGTAGACACAGGTCTCGCTCATGACCAGTACGTCTCCAACGGTTTGAAAGTTCAAAAAGTCGATTTCTCTCTTCAAATCCTGCTCACTCAGGCTCTGAGAGAGCACTAGAGTAAGTGAGGAGCCAATGATGATTAGTACAGAGAGAATTGCCAAGATTTTAGCAATCAAATTAGCATCATGTTCCTCCAAAGTGTGCCAAATAAACATTTTGCACTTGGTCCAACGAGTAGCATTTATGTCGTGTTCCTCGCAATTAATTCTCCTCAAATCCTTGACCTCCTCGACCTCGGACTGTCTGAGATCGTCAATACAAGTTTCTGCATCCTGTTGGAATCTGAGGGCACAACAGGGTTGCAAAATTGCCTCATCCAATCGCCAATAATCCAATTCGTTCTTGATAACCGAAACGCAGCCATAGTGGTCGAGATGCAGAGTGCCTCTTCTGTACGCGTCCAGAATCATCTCAAAGTGTCTGGCGCTCCGATCGAACACAAATGTGGGTGAAGTTTGCTCCAGAGACAAATGGTTTAGTTTGAACGACAAATTTTTGCTCAATAAATTGATTTTCGGTGAAATTGGCGACATTTCATTGCACAAAGGAGGCACGTAATGGTCGCAGAGTGTCAGCATTGTTCGTAGATCCGTGGCGTGCATCAGGCAGGACAACCGACTCTCGGGGAAGCACACTACAGTTTTAAATGATTTTTCATTAAGTATTTTAATCAAATTTTATTTAAAATTTTGATTTTTTTAGTTTTTGCACTATAACGCTTACTTAAATTGTGTCTTCTGATGAGAAAGGATGTTCCTCCTACTACTAGTCTGACCCACTCGCTCTGTTTCTGCGATTTTTTCAATTGTTCCTCCTCCTCGTTATTGACTTCCTCGTGTTGATTGCTGAGTGCTGCCAACTGACTCCAAGTATCGGAAGCTCTTCTTTTCTTCGAGAACCTTCGATTGTTCAGCAACATTTTTCGAATCGCGGCCGCCTTCGCTGAAGAATGTCTGAAGGACCATGAGCTAAAACGACGAGTCGGAGAGGACAAAGGAGGAAAAACAGACGAAAGTGAGGCTCGGTGCTCCAAATGTCTCATTATTTTTGAAGAAAATTATAATTCTTTTGGAAAATTTATCCAATTTCTTTTATTGTTATTTGATCCAATTATTCAAAATTTTCAACTTTCTTCTGCTCAGCTAGGGCCTCAGAAGTTTAATGAGAGCCTTGGCCTTAATAGAAGTCTCTCTTTTATGCTCTTTTTACAGAGGGATTTGCCTCGTGACCGACGATTATACGTAATCCAATAAAGGATGTGATGTTATGAGGAATGATTGATTACAAGTGGATTTGTTATGTGTACTTGAAATGACAAATTTCACGCAATTTGTCTCGTGACTTCTCCAGGATTGATGGGAGAGCTCGACAAGTGTATTGACAGGAGCGACTTCCTCTCTCAACTAATTGCTCTCGACTCGAAAAAATGAAGTTGAGGCGCAGAGAAAGCCATCATAAAAAAGGGCGTTTTTTTATCCGCTTTTTGTTCCAGACATTCGAAAATCGGCAATAAATGGTCAGAGCACAATAACTTCTTATCATTGATTAAAGAACTATTATATTGTACCGTACATACGGTAAACATGTACTTTTTAAGTGCTTTGTTATTAGCAGTTAATACGTCTTGGCAACTCCGGTTTGCGTCGTCATCAATTAATTAATGCCGGCTTTATCTTGAGTGTACATGGCAATAAACGCAAATTTTGATCCCTTGGAATCCGTGATTAAAGCCAAAGAAAAAAACCGAACTTTACAAAAGAAATAATAATAAGAAAATGTGAATTTCTTAGTAAATATTTTGGATCCCTTTTTATGGCATCATTTCAAATCTTGCTTGGTCTCACCTTTTGACCCCTCTTAGCTGTTTCAATAAGCCCGGCAAAAAAATTTCCATCTGGCGTCGTCGATTTCAAATTTGTCATAAACTGTTATATTTTTGCTTTAGTACTCATTTTGACTCAATATTGAGCTAAGGTGATAAATATAAGATGTACTTGTTATACGATTCCATACGAATCATTGGCAATCTAAGTACGAGTACTTATATTATTGTATGTACGTTTTGTTCTTTCAAAAATCTTTTTTTTTAATGGGAATGATGCATATTTAGTGTGTTATGGCGTCATCCAAATTCTCTTCAGCTTTTCTACATAGATCCAATTATAACTTTTTTCAGGGATTATTGTATTTTTCATTATAGTACTCGACAGTTTGCGCGCCGTCCCAGACGTTTTATCTGGTCACAGCCCCCAAAACAACAACAAACTTTCAGTCACAACTGGTCACATTCTCGAACTCCTAGTGCAAGATGGACCTGGTGGAGTACGGCCTGCAGAGCGTGGTGGGCGTCGACTACAACGAGTGTCTGGGCCTCTCCGGCGCCTCCGACGCGCCCGTGGTCATCATGGGCAAGCTCTTCGACGTCGACGAAGGCAATTAACCCCTCAATCTCTCCCTTAATTGCCCTTAATGACCTCATTATCTCGTTACAGAGGAAGCGTCATTAAGATCCAGATTGAAGTCGTTGTTGTGGTTCTCGTACCGCCGCAATTTCGCCTCCATCGGCGACTCCGAGTTGAGCTCGGACCGCGGCTTCGGCTGCATGATGCGATGCGGCCAAATGGTCTTGGCCAACGCCCTCATCAGGCTCAAGTTGGGCGACAATTTCGTGTGGACGGACAACACCGACGAGATTGTGGCCAACGTGGAGTACAAGACGATATTGGAGAGCTTCTTGGACACGTCCAAGGCGGCTTTTAGTATTCATCAGATTTGCTTGAATGCTGACAAGCCCATTGGACAGTGGATGGGACCCAATACTGTTGCTCACGTCCTCAAGTAATTGGTCTCTTAATTGGTCTTTTAAAGTCCTTAATTGACTCTTTAATTAGGTCATTAATTAAGTCAATAATGAAGTGTTTATTTGATGAATGCTTTGTTTTAAAGGCGTCTGGTGCAGCACAGTGTGACGAGTTCCCTGATTGTCCACGTGGCCATGGACACGGCCATAAGGCGC
>JAOXNJ010078515.1:0-12149 GCA_028566655.1 Metis holothuriae
ACTAACCCTTCAAAAATGAGTATTTCAAGAGCTTAGGGGTATATTTTCAACCATTTTTTGTTTTATAGGCTTTTTTTTCATCACTAGTGTAAAAGTTGTCAAAGTTGTCATCAAAAAAACAGGCGATTTGGCGCACTCACCCTGTAGTAGTAGCCAAAGTAAACAAAATGGCAATACACAAGTAATAAAGAGACTGGATATAATATTTGACTGTTAAATAGACTGTATAGAATATTTGTAGTATATAGACTGTATAGAATATTTGTAGTGAATAGACTGTAAAGGATAAGTGTAGTAAATAGACTGTATATATGTAATATTTGTTGTAAATTGACTGTATAGAATGTTTGTAGTTAATAGACTATTTACTAAACAGCTTTGATCAGCCCTGCTCAGATCAACCTGAGCCTCCCTACTATGTAACCCTAGGGCTTATTTGTTTACTTTTGTGTGTGCAATACCACTGCTTACTTTACTTACTTATTTACTTACTTTCTTACTTATTTACTACATTTATTTACAATAATATATTACTACTTATATTCCCTTTACTACCATTCTGTCCTTACTTCATGGTACTAAACTACTGTGCATTATATCCTTTAAGTAAAGCCCTAAATGCAATATTGGCAAAAGAGGCCACTTAGCAAAGACTCTCTTGTTTGTTCACAGAGGATGGACCAAGGGGAAAAGGATTGCATTATGTTATGTACCCAAGACCGCAACCCAGAGGCAAAACTAGAGACAAGTGGCAGTAGCCCCAAAAGTGCTTTTTGAGAAGAAATAACATCGGAAATTGCTTTACTTTACTTTCTATTTAGTAATAGTGACAGAAGTGGAAGCAAAAGACACAAACAAGTGAGGGGGGTGGAAGGGAAGAAGTGGGGAGATGAATTGTTTTCCTCACCAGCAAAGGCTACGTAGGCAAAGACAATTAGAGAGCCAGGTGTTACTTACCATCATTACCTTCTACTTTACTACTTTACTTGTACTTTAACTACTTTACTTGTACTTTACTACTTTACTTGCATTTTACTTCTTTTACCTTCTACTTTACTTGTACTTTATTACTTTACTATATACCTATGTAGATAATAATATAGTACTTATTATTATATAGGTACTAGAAGTAGAGATAAGTAGAGGAAGGAATGTGTCTGTGAAAATCGTTTTCACCTTTTCCTCACTAATACAACTGCACTTCCACAATCATAAACTGTCCACTACAGTATAATGTACAATATTCTATATGTAGTAAATGTTATTTATAAGTTGTAAAAGCCTTACTTTTGTTATATTTTTATATAGTAAATATGTGAAAAATATTACTACCTAGAAAGCATTTGTAGTGAGAATGTGTGACCCCTGATTTCCCTTGGGACTTGCCACATAAAAATACTCTGTTATTCTTGTCTTTTCGTTGTGATGTGCAGGCAGTAAGTCACCTTCGACGTGCTCGTTTAGACAAAAAAAACTTCAAGTTTTCGTTGATATTTAGAGATTTTTTTCTACACATTTTTTTTAAATATTTTTGTTGTGTTTAGTAATTTTTTTGAAAATAACTTCTAATCTGCATATATTTTGACTCCTTTTATCGAAGAATAGAGTTGAAAGGTAGAGGGAATGGCGAAGCCAGGGGACTCACCTGTAATGCAAATCAGAAACAAAATCATTAGTACATTACATTTAATAGAGCATTAAACATTTAATTAATAATTGTCCAAAAAACAAATTTTCTTCTCACATAAAAAAAAATATATATAAAGAAAATTTTTCAAAAAATATGCTTTTGGTCAAGTTTGTTAAAGCACTACTTAGGTACAATCTTAGTAGTAGAAAGTACACCTTAAAAGCACCTTTGCCTAAACACATTCTCAATGAATAGCTGTCACTCAGCAATAATAGGTAAGAATAAATAAGAAAAGAAGTGTGTTAGTAGTCCAAATAAGCATTTAATAGTGGTTTATGTATAAATATGTAAATAAAGGTTGATTGTTCCTGTTTACACAGAGGCATTAGTAAGATAATGGAGTGACAGACAGACACATTGATGTGGCTGACAATTGGCCATGCATTATTCAAGCCAATCAGACCAACTCAATAAGTACTTCTACCTACAACAACTTTATTTACTGCTTCAATGGTCATTTTTGACTAGTATTACTTTAAGTACTTTATGTAGAAGTACTAAGGAAATGCTCTTAAATACATATGCTCTTTACTACTTTATTACTTAATTAAGTACTTAAGTACGTCTAATTAGTAATTATGTACTTAAGTACTTCTACATAATTAGTAATTAAAAAAATTAAATTAAAAATTAGTAATTATGTACTTAAGTACTTCTACATAATCAGTAATTATGTACTTAAGTGTATGTCTAATTATGTACTTAAGAGTAACTTAAGGGTAATTACTAGAGGGTAATTAACGACTTTAGTTTAATTAAAGAGTGGCCTAGTGTAGAGAGGCGCCATAAATGAAAGTACATACTGTAGTGGAGGTGTGACCAGAAGTTTTGAGGGGAAAAGTGATTTAACGACATTTAACCACGCGATTCTCGCCTACCGTACTTGTCTAAAATTGTCCTAAAAAGTGCAAAAATTGGATCTTAAGAGTTCTGTTGGTACTGACAGCAATCATGAATGTGCCATGGCACTCAGGTGTGACGACAACAGAAGAACAATATACATAATACTAAATTATACGAATGTAGAGCAATATTGTAAGATTTTGTAGTAGGTAAGTTACTACCTACTACATTTTATCAAATAAGACGCTGAGTCATTATTGTGTAGTAGTAGATGAAGTAGTAGATGAAGTAGTAGTAGTAGTAGATGAAGTAGCTAGTGGTCATAAAAGTCTTTCTAAAAGTTCCTTTAGGAGCAGATCTTTTGACTCCAATTGCCTCTGCTTCCCTTTCTGACAGTCATTACTGCTTGCATAAAAGAACTTGATGACAGACAATTGCTCTTATTATTCATTGAATAATCCAATGATTCCTAATGTTCAAATGTTTTGTCACTCATCACTAATTTTGATTTATATTATTGTCATATTAATTTGAATTAAAGGATTTTGATGATTTTTGATGATTTTAACCAAAATTTTACGACTATTTTAACCCAAATTTTCGGTAATTGTTCAAGAAGTCTAACTAACCTCCTCTCCTTCATTCAAAAACAATATTACGAGTATCTTTCTCACTTTGACTACAAGAAGTAGCAGTAAAAGCGGACTTTAGTCGCAAAATTTTCTTACTACATTTAGTAGTTAGCAGTTGGTTGCGACTAAAATGTAATGGTTCGTTCCACTCGACAGAAGCTTCACGCTCGGCAAAACACAACAAAGAAGCACTAAACAAAGTGAGCCAATAATAACACTCCATTACACCAACAATTCTTGTCAGCAAGTAATATACATTTATTTACTACTCTTTACATTATATATTTGACTTTAACCAAGATTTTGAGGTTTACCTACTGTAGTACGCCTTTAAAAATTGCAATTTCACCAAATTTTTTGCCATTTTTTGCACTCAATTTTGCTAAATTTCTCCTTTCTTTTAAATTTTTGTTCAGTTAATTTTCACTATTTTGTATACTTTTTAAGAGAAACATATATAAATGTCTGAAATGAAGAGTGTCATTTATGTAGAGATGTTATGTCGACTGCAGCTGTAGTTGTAAAATTTGCAACTAATATTAAGAGCTGCAAGTATTAAAAGAAGTACTTCTTTATGACTTTGGACTTCTTCAAAAGACTCTTTTTTTAGTGGGGATTTGCATTTTATGACTTCTTTTTGCAAGTAATATTGCAGAAATGGAGTAGTATGTCCTAATAAAAGGGTTCTTGCAGATTTTAGCACTTAATAACTCACTTGCAATGTAAAGAGGTAAATGAGGGCATCGTAAAATTGCTCTCAATGAGAGCAATTTTAATTACAGTTAAATAAGTAATATTGAAACAAAAACTAAAATTTAGCAAAAAAAAGGGGTTTAAAACAAGTAGAAGTTACATACTTAATATTTCTCTTTTAGTGAGTAATGTAGACGGAAACTTTAAGAAAACCATATCTGCATTCTGACACTATCAGTTGGAGTGAGAGTAGTAGACGTTACTCAAAGTAGCAGAAATAGTCGTTAGTCGCAGAAGTAGCAGTTGGTAGTAGTCGTTAGTAGAAGCAGTTAGTCGTTGGTGGAAGTCGTTGTGACTAAAAAGAGTCTCCTTTTTACGAGTGACAAGAAGATTTTGAGCCAAGTCTGGTCCAGGTCAAAGCCTGAGGGAACAGAGATAAATGAGAGGATTTAAGAATACTTTACTACAAGTAGTATGTAGTATGTAATGTTAGCCAACACTTGACAAGACCTGTCTGTCTCCCCCTTCTACTGCTACTTTAAAGACTTTGTAGAACATCTTTTACTAAAGAACATCTATTACCATTGTTATAATGCACATCTTTTGGTACTACATGTGTCTTGTAAGCTATTCGGGGCTTGTGACAGAGAGACAAGTTTGGGACGTGAGACTCGGCATCTCCTTAATAGCCAATTGGGTCTCTGTCTCTACAATATAAGCAGGAAGGAACGGAGACTTTTTGTGGTAGTAGTAGAAAAGAAGAAAAGTAGCAGTAGAAAAGAAGTAAAAGTAGAGAAGCAGTGATTAGTAGAAGTAACAAAGAGTAAGCAAGAAATAGTAAATAGGAAAATTTATCCTAGAAAAAGCACTAATCAAAGTAACAGAAGTCAAAATCTCAAGCAAAGCAGTACTGTACTACTACTACATCAATGACAGAACAGACAAGTAGTCGTATTTATTTGAAGAAGTAGCAGAAGAAGAAGAAAATCTTCTACTATGACAGAAGATCAGGAAGACTTTGGTAGTGGTAGAAGAATTCGACTTAAAAAGTCTTTGAGTCCCCCAAAAAGAGAGAGTTGCTGCCCTGAACCTTCTCTTGTCAGACTTAACACTGGTCTTGTTCCCAGTTCTCTGCGGCTTGGAACCCCAACCACTTGTGGGGGCTGAAGCACTCACTTCAGCCTCCTCCACCAAGGCTGTAACGTGAGACCATGACTACAGTGACAAGAGTTGAAGTGGCTCGATCATGAGCACCAAAGGAGCTGAACCAAAGGTTGCTTTAATAAGTGGCTAGTTGAATTCTCAGGGCTCCTCTTCAAGAAAGAAGAACTTTTCTCTGAGTTTTGCTTTCAGTTTTTTGCCTTCAGATTATTTCTACTTGTACTCACACCCACACAACGTTGCTTGGATTACTTACATACTTAGTACATGTAGGAGCGTATAAAACTAAAGATAATGTAATGTACTGTTGTTATACGAGTGAATAGAGAATTTTATGTAGATTTCTTTTTTGTTTTCATTTATCCTAAGATTTTTGCTCACTTTTCCCTCGAATAAGACTGGGAGAAAAAATCTCTTTTTCTTAATGCAATCATTACATAAAATTGGTTGTTTCCCATATTTATGGGTAAAAAATGTCCTTGGCCCCATTAAAGTATTATGTAAAATGTTGTTATATGGTTAGTTATTGTTCCATTGGCCTCGTTTGCTGTACTAACCTTGTTTGGTCGATCAGAGAGCAACAACCACTAAACTCAAGGCCGAAACACAGTATATAACAAATGATCTTTATATAGTACATATATTTGCCATAATAAAAAAATATGGCAAATTATTGCTTTTTTTTCTTTTTTTTTCAGCCTTAATTAAATCCATTATTGTTGTCATAGTGTGTTTTTTTGCCAAATTTTTGGCTAAATTTTGGCTAATTTTTGGCTAATTCTGTTACTCTTATTTATGCGAATCTGTGCGAATTGGCAACATATCTCGCATATTTATTGTTACTTGTTATATTGTTTAGTATATAGTTGAAGTGCATTAATGGTGAAGGAAGGGATGAGTTTCAGCGTCTTTTTTGGGGGGGCTGGGTTGACTTTGGATATTTATGGGGTTGAGGAGAGGAATTTTTTGGCTTCCACGTTTCTTTTTTCTTGTCTCAAATTTCGTCATTTCCTTACTAACTACCTCTTCCTTCCTTGATTATACGTTTTTTTTTTTTAAATATTTAAACAGTCTAACTAAATGATGGTAGAAGTAGTCAGTAATGTTTTATGCTCACATTCCTTGGAGAAGCTCTGTTTCCTTACATATTCTACTACATATGTACTATGTACGAGTATTCGGTACAGTAGAAGTCCTAAAATTGTCATGAATAGTGGTAGAGATATATTTTCTATTTAGACTTTTATTACTCGTAGCAGAACGTTTGTTAAATCGAGACTTCACTGTAATGCAGTTTAAGGTTGGAAGGGGTCGATCCATTCCAATTTGGGGGCAAACAAAGTCTGCTTCGAAGTCGTCACACACGAATATAAATTTAGACATTTCTCACATTGTCACTCAACACTGCAGATGGTATTAAATCCTTAACAAAGCATGGAAAAAGAGACTGTTGGAATTCTTGCTTTAAAAAATGTCTTAAGTGAATCTTACATTTATCTTATCTTTTCCTACCTTTATTTGCTCTATTATCTTTTTCCTTTTTTTATTATCTTTTTTGTCTTTTTGGGTCTTTTTTGTCTTTTTTTGCCTTTTTTGTTTTTTACATCTTTTCTAAAATCTTTTTTGCCTTTTTTTCCCTTTACTTTTGGCTCTCTTTAAGGAGGACACATCTGCAAAGTGTCAAGATAAGTACTTAAGTGTGACTTCATTACTACATCTCTACTACAGTACGTACATTCTGTAATAATGTAATGATAAGACTAATAATGTGTACAGCTGACACGAGAGAAGCACAATCGATTTCTGTTAAGTCTGCAACGAACCTCGTTATGAGTTTTCCACATTGACACCCGAACTTCTTTTAACATAACACAATTTTTCAGTAAATAAGTATTTAGTGAAAAGTGTTCAAAATTGACTTCTTTAGTCTCTGTGTCTTTGTTGTCAAAGTCAAAATCTGCGGGGGCGTAGTGGAACCGGACCCATAAACGAACTGCTCATTACATAAAAGCTCGAGTAGAGAGACAAGAAAGAGACACCTTTTCATTCTTTTTAATATTTATTAAACAAAATGTATGTTAAAACTGGAGCTCACTGTACTTCATAAGTCTAATATATCAGAATATATGTAGTCTACTGTAGTAGTAAATAAACTTCTTTTTTAGCTTCTTCATAAAAAAGCTCTCTCTAAAGCTCTAGACCAAAACTTCTTATAATAAGAAATTGGTAAAAATAAGTTGAATTTATTAATATAAGTTGAATACATTGGATTTGTTATCAAACTTTTAACACTGTTTGTGTCGCTTTCGACATTTTCGCTCGACCTCACACGAAGTCAGCTGATACTTCAAATGAATTCGGACCAGGGTCACATGAGACAGGGCCACATGTGGCGACACCAAACTCAAAACCTTTACTACTTTTACTAGAAAGTGTGGCCACATCTAGGTACTGCAAATGTCGGTTGGTTTCACCATTCCGCATTCCTTTGGGATTCAGACTCCACATTTTCTGTCATCATGGAGAAGACGATGTCGCAGTGAACCAGCCACCTTCATATGTAGGACGTATCCAGTTATACAAGTACATACAAAGACATGATGATGGAGTTGGATCTACTAGATAATTGTGTCTTAAATGGGGTCATTAAATAGGTAATTAGAGGGGTCATTAGAGGGGTTATTAATGGGGTTATTAGAGAGATTATTAATAGGGTTATTAAAGGGATTATTAATGGGGTTATTAAAGTGGTTATTAACGGGGTTATTAAAGGGGTTATTAAAGCAAAATTAAAGGGTCATTAGAGGAGTCATCAAAAAGGTAATTAAGGCATAAGTAAAGGGGTCATTAAAGGCATAATTAAAGGCATAATTAAAGGCATAACTACGTCTACGTAGTAATGGGGTGGACAAGACCTTCAAAAAACGTACTTATGTAGCTTACTACTATGGGCCCATTTTCAACTACTATATGTTCTTATTACGTACTTTCTAATGTACTCGACTGTCTTTGCAAGTGGCTTCTTTGCCTCGTCTCTTCTTCACTGTCCATCATGACAGATCGGTATCGATTTACGCATCCATCCATACTTGGATGGATGGATGGGCTCGAGTCGGACCTAAACCCCGGAGCAAGGCACTCACAAACTGCATTTCAATGATAAATCTTCTCTCCTCATACGAAGTTTTTCACTAAAGTCTTTGACTGCGACCAAGTTCTGTGACTGCTGCTTTTACTTCTGCTACTTTGCCTACTTACAGTCTTACATGAAGAGAAGCACTAAAAAAGACTAAAAAAGGGATGTAGTAATAAAGGCAGAGTGACGTATTATTGCCAATCTGGTGATTGTGAATGTTATGTAGTGTTTAAATGGTGGCAGGTGCTTCTTTCTCACCTCAGAGTACAGTGAAGTCCATATTTGGCAGTGCTCCATTACACAAGAGTTGTGCAGTGCACCACACCCTTTTGATTTGTACATATGTGAGTGTGTATGCTCATTAGCATGTTTGCTCTGAAAGAAGCTCTCGTTAGAAGCTCACAAAAACCACTTGGAATGCCCCTAAAGCTCCGCATTCATGGCACCCTTTCAGTCCACTAAAAGAAACACATTTTTAGATTGTGTGTTAGGAGGCAGGTGCTTCTTCGCTCTGATACTCTGTTTAAGTGGCAATGTTGCTTGGATATAACAACAAGTTACTGGCTGTTCCAGACAAAAACAGCTAGGGTTTGAGTGGCCAAAGAAATAATAGTAGACAGCTAGTGACATGTCAGTGCTATTCCACATTGCATGTCAAACTCACAGTGTGTGTTCACATTGAAAGAAAATATTCCAAGTCTGATTTGAAGGGACTGTGGGTGGCTAAGTGGCAGGATTGCGGTCTGCTAGGGGCCACTTTGGTGTGTATAACCACTATTAAGTGCTACACATCTCCATATACATACAAAGTGGATTGGCTGGCCTTCAGTATTGATTAAACAGCAAGGGAAGGAAGTTGTGCTGACTTCTAGGTAAAGTGGCCAAACCATGCCAACCCTACTGTCCAGCTTGGTTGCTGTTAGGCTAAGTTGTGCGGAGAGAAGGTGTGGCAGCAAACACGTTGCTCACTCCTCGGGGAGTCATTTCAGCTGGTAGGAAGCAAATAGAGGGGAAACGTTGGAAGCAACGCTTTTTCTGACACACCTTTTCTCCGCTCAACTTAGCACAACAGCAACTTGGCTGAACAGAGGGGAAAGTCAGACAGAGCCACCAACCAAATCTCACTTTTATGTTCTCTGTCAATTATATACTAAAGGACAAGAGATTGTGGCTACTTTGCATGTTGCTTCCAACCAACTGTCAATGTGTGTCACCACAAACAGTGAGTTCTGTGGCCAACAGAATGACAGACACAATGATAGGAGTTGGCTCCAACCCCCATGATATCTATCCATCATGGCAGCAAAACTTGGTCCACCCTTGCATGGATCATGTCTCATTAACAGTGGAAGACGTCGGAATTGCAAGGGGAGGTGCCAGAAAATGGTGACATTATTTGTGGATACATTCGTATTTCAAAGACATTCAACAATATTCATCCAACTTTTTCCCATATCCCCTTCATTCACACTCATTTTGAAAACCAAATATAAAGTACATATTTCCTTTGAGTCTAATATAAAGAACATTACAGACCCTATAAATCTAAATAAATAAAAGAATTTACTTTGTTCATTCCCCTTCCCTCATCCAGCACCCTTTCTGTAACCCAAACAAAGCCCAGTAAATAGAGAAAGATGTGTCAGAACAGAGTGAAAATAACTAGGCAAGTAATAGTGCTCAATTGTGAGTGACGATGAGAGAGAGACTCTGATTGGATTGTCGGCCCACTTGAGTAAGACTCACACGTGTTGATCAATCCTCCTTGTCCATTAACAGTCCTTGTCATTCTCATCAGAGCTCCTCTCATCCTCATGCCGAACGTGTCGCCCCCTCGTCCCTGGGGAGCGAGACCAGCTTGAAGCAGAACAACGACGAGACCGACGAGATGAACAACGAGTAAGAGGAGGGGTGCGTCAACCACGTGCACATCTCCTCCCACTCACACATGTATATAACATGTACAGTATAAAAAAAGGAGTGGGCCAGTAATATGTGAAGGATCCAGTTTGATTAGTATGCAGTGCGCACTGGGGGCGACAGACACACAGACAGACAGACAGAGAGACAGAAAGACAGACGGATTCTATGGACGCATTGACAGCCAGTACTTACCTTTATGTTCCTCTTCTTTATGAAGACTTGGAAAGTAATAAATGGGGTTTCGACACACAAAAACCACTCTGTCTTGCTCTACATAATATAATATACGTGACATGTAGTACATATTTATGTATACTTAACTACCTACTATATAGAGCTGTATAGTATGTGCTTTTTATGCTAAAAAAACTACATTTATGGGTTTATTTAGGACATGTTTTAATAAAAAGTTTGTGTAGAGACAATCAGAACACGGCTCCCAAAACAAACAAACAAACAAACAGATAAACAAGAGTTTGCAACAGCAACTATAACTGTACTCGTACATTGTAGTAAAGATGCTTTTATTGTATTTATAAGAAAAGATAAAGTTGAGTTACAGTAAGTCTGATTGTAGTCAAAGTGTGTCAAAGTTGGTTGGATCCCCAGAGTCTGTCTGTCTGTCTGTCTGATTGGCTCCAAGTCAGTTGTCACCGCCAAACTTCAAAGCTTCTCCAAATCTTCTGCTAAACAAACCATTACACAAAACTTGTAAGTTTAAAGGGAAGTGTTGAAGTGAGTGTGGCTAAAAGTTGATAATGCCAACTTTCAGGGGTGCCACAAATCTAGGAGCAGCTGAGGCTGATGGCTTTAGTATGTATAAGAATTCTATCACTTCTTATATGTATTTAAAGTTGGTTCTATGTAAATTTTGACTATTATAAAGTTTGACTTTGGTGATGAATGTTGTTAGGAATTGCATTTATATTGAAGGAATAGAGTAAATTTGGAGAATAGCTAAATGTACTACTATTAATGGAATGTCGAATTGCATTGGAAAACGATTGATTGATTGATTGAATCAACTACATACCATTATAATGCCTATTATAACTTACTTTATACTTTCTAGTAAGTTACTCAATGCCATTAATAGTGCGTATAATTAGAGAGGATTTAACAATGTCTTTAGTCAGAATTTCTAAAAAATACTGCATTAATGGCACAAATTTCTTAATTTCAGTTTATTGTAGCAGTAGAAATTTCCTTCCAGAACTTTCCTTGTAATAGCAACAGTAGGTAGTACAGTAAGAGAATCAATAATGAAGTCAGCCAAACCCAAGTTTTGGAGACTTGTAACTCAATCGATTGATCGAATGTCCTACAAAAGCCAGATTTATGGCACCCAATAATAGCAGAAGTCACTAGAATCTCAATTTTATTACTAAGACTTAATACGTACATATTTAGTTCTTTCATTGTTTGTTTTACTATTCAAATAAGAGAATTTGGCCGAGTGCAATCAATCGATCAGTTGGCCCAAATCCCTCATTAATCATGTAGTACTACTACATGACAATTGATGACTTCACTACATATGAGTTGCACTATTGCTCTGTGAGAACAAAAAAGAAGAGTTGTTTTATGGCTCGTTTTTTGGCTCTTTTTTACGAATATTTGGCCTCCAGGCAATTTTTAATGGCTCTTAACAATATCATTTTGTGTTTTGGACTTGTCATGTCTGGACTATCTGTGTTTTGTTCTTGTTGTTTATCATTTGTTATTATTGTTTGTTTGTTTGATCTTTTTTCCTTGTTTATTTCACCAACAAACATGCCTTATTAAGCCTTATTATTAAGTAAAGAATTATAATAGCAGAGCTATTTCTACAATTATACTCTTAATTTGGTCTAATTTTCCGCATAGTTATGTTTAGAAGAATTTATGAAAATGCAAAATGTACTGTTTGTAAAATTTGGAGGGCTTGTTTTGGAACCTCATATCACTTCAGAATAGAATCCATCATTTTATCATTATCTAGGTTACAAGTAAAATTTGACCATCATTACACAAAAGCTAATTAACATTAGCTGTAGAACAATTGCAAATGCTATATTTCTTGAAATTCATT
>JAOXNJ010078847.1:0-22925 GCA_028566655.1 Metis holothuriae
GATGCCCTGAACTCTAAACTCGCTTTGTGCCAGGGCGCTGGGCGGGAATTAAGGCGAGTTCAGCGGGGATTTCATCTGCTGCGTAGGTGGGAAATTGCACTTCTAAGCAAGAGATGAGGGGCTTGTCAAAGAGAGTGTCCACGCCCGCGCGGTTGACCAGCACAAAGCTGCCCAAGCACTCCGCTGCTGCCTGAAGTACAAACTCGTTAAGTTCGCCAAAGGTGCCACCTGTGGTGGTGACATCTTCGATTAACAGCACGCGCTGTCCTGCTTGAATTTCAAAGCCGCGTTTGAGAGCGAGGTTATTCTCTGCCGTGCGTTCCGCATAGATATGAGACACACCCAAGGCAAGCGCGAGCTGCTGCCCTGGGGCGATGCCGCCAACTGCGGCACTCAAGACGAGGTCTACTTCACCCAGCGCCTCAAGAGCGGGAAGTTGGCTTTCAATTAAGCTCTGAACAAGGCTTGCGTGCTGAACTAACAAGCCCTTTTTCACATAAAAGCCGCTGTGGCGACCACTGGCAAGAATGAAGTGCCCGCGTTCTAAAGCGCCGTGGCTTTGGAGAAATTCGATCGTATCTTCAGGAGTTTGCGGAAGCAAGAAAGCGGGTTTGTTGGACATAATCTTGAGCGACTTGGGCGCGAGTTTGTGAACCAGCGGGTTGCAGGATGGCGCGGGAGGCGTTGATGAGCAAGGGGGCTTTTCGCGAGTCTTGGCCGGGCTTTGCTACAAGTGCTTGTAAGTCTCCGCCTTGAGCGCCGAGACCGGGAATTAGCAGCGGTACATCGGGGACTTGGTCAAGCACAGGCGCGGCGTTGGTTAGACCAAGCACTAGCCCTGCACAGGCGGGAAAGTTGTGAGCGCGTTGGGCAAATTCGGCGGCAAGTTGCCAGATGGCTTGACCATTTGCAAGTTGCTGTAACTCAATGTCGGCAGCGCCTGAATTACTGGTGACTCCCAAAATGTAGACACCCTTATTTGCGTAGTTGAGCATCGGCTCGAGCGAGTCAAAGCCCATCCAGGGCGAAAGGGTCACCGCATCTGCTCCCCAAGTTTCAAACAGTGCTTTGGCGTAGTATTCTTGAGTGGCGCCGATGTCACCGCGCTTGGCATCGAGAATGACGGGGATGTCAGCGGGGATGGCTTCGAGCACTTGCTCCATTTGCGCCAAACCTTGGCTGCCGTGCGCTTCAAAGTAAGCCAAGTTGGGTTTGTAGGCAGCGGCGTAAGAGGAGGTTTCTTCGATGACTTGTTGGCAAAATTCAGCGAGATTTTGCTGCGGCTGTTGGCTGGAATCTTGCCCAGAGCTCAGCATTTCTGGGCGCGGGTCGAGCCCTACGCAGAGACATCCGCCTGTTTTCTGGATGCGGGCTTGTAATCTTTGGCTATAGTTCACTTGAATTGTTTATTTCGTATCACATTCTGCGAGCTGAGGCAAGCGAGCGGGAAGATGCGAGAGTTAGTTTTTTTCTTGCAATGATTATTTACTCTCAAAAGGCTCGTGCTTCGATGCGCTCTGGCAAGTTAGCTCCGGGTTGTTTATTGATGTTAACTGTGGGCGTGGTGCTGTTGATCACGACAATTATCATGCTTTGGGTCGGCAATGCACAGTTTCAGAAAATTCGCAGCTTTACCCAGACGAGTCCTCAATGGACGGAAGTCGTTGAGGTGGAGGGCGAAGAAAAAGAGCAACTTGATGGGCGCATTCGCCAGTTCATTCGCAGTTTGGATGATGCGCAAGAAGCGAGTCTGTTGCTTACCCCAAAGGAGTTGGCTCAGGCAATCGCACTTTATGAACCCTTTGAGCCCTCGCGCAGCATGATTACCCCGCGCGAAATTGTGCAAAGCGAGGACGGGCGCAAGCTCTTGCGTGCGGAAATTTGTTTTGAGCTTAATGCGATGTTTCCTTGGCAAGATAAGCCCTATCTAATTGGCACAGCGGACATGGCCGTGAGCACTTCACTCGATCAAGGCGGGCCGCGTATTGAAATTGTGGCCGTTTATCCCGTGGAAGGGGAAATGCCTGAACAAATGATTGAGGGCATGAACCAAATGGATCCCTTCTTGGGTCAATTGCGCGATCCAGTGCGTACACCACGCGGAAGTGCCGCTTTAGAGATGATTCAGTTTGTGGAAATCGCCTCCGAAGGAGTTATTCTCGCCACTAGTCAAGAAGCAGCAGCAAAGATGGGAGAATCCCAAGAAACCCGAAGGAGCGCGGACATTCCTGTGCGGGAAAAGTAAGCTTCAGGGGGAGGGAGGCTCAATAAAACTTACGCTTGGAAAACTCGTTAGCGCTAGTCATCAGCCTTCTCACCATCTAGCTTAGCCTTGACCTGATGCGTGAGTTTTTCTTGTAATTCTGCATCGGTCTTGAGCGCTTCTTTTGTCGCATCACGACCTTGACCGAGTTGCGCACCTTCGTAGCTAAACCAAGAGCCGCGTTTTTGCACGATGTCGTACTCCAGAGCTAGGTCAAGGAGGCTGCCAATTGACGAAATTCCTTCGTTGTACATGATGTCAAACTCGGCCTCACGAAAGGGTGGAGCCACTTTGTTTTTCACCACCTTAATTTTGGTGCGGTTGCCAGAAATGTTGCCTTCACTATCCTTAATGGCACCAATGCGGCGAATATCCACCCGCACGGAGCTGTAAAACTTCAGCGAGCGACCACCAGGAGTGGTCTCTGGGTTGCCGAACATCACGCCAATTTTTTCGCGGATTTGGTTGGTAAAAATACACACTGTGCGCGCCTTGGAAATGGCTGATGTGAGGCGGCGTAGGGCTTGACTCATTAAGCGAGCTTGAGCACCAACGGTGGAGTCACCAATGTCGCCATCGAGTTCTTGCTTGGTGACCAAGGCAGCCACGGAGTCGAGCACCACGATGTCAAGCGCGTTGGAGCGCACCAAAGTTTCGCAAATGCGCAGTGCCTCTTCCCCCGAAGAAGGCTGAGCCACCAGCAAATCATCCATATTGACCCCCAACTTGCGTGCGTAGGTGGGATCGAGAGCATGTTCCACATCAATGAACCCAGCCAAGCCGCCCTGAGCTTGCGCTTGAGCAACGGCGGTGAGTGTGAGAGTGGTTTTACCAGAACTTTCTGGGCCGAAGACTTCAACAACTCGGCCACGCGGGAAGCCTCCCACACCCAGAGCGCGGTCAATGAGCAGGTTGCCCGTAGGAATCACATCGACATCGACGCGGTGGCCGTCGCCCATGCGGAAAATGGCGCTATCGCCGTATTCTTTGTGGATATGGCCGATGGCTAAGTCCAGATTTTTGGCGCGGGCAGCACTGAGTTGAGCGCTGGCTTTGTCTTCGCTTGCGGTTTCGGTGGAGGGAGATTTTTTAGCTGGCATAGGGAATAAATAGGAGAAATAAAGTGAAGGAAAAAAATGATCGTGAAAAGAATAACTAGCTTTGGCGAAGATGCACGAGAAATAAACTAGTTTTTCCCCTGCCGTTCTCTTTTCTCACCACTCCCCGCGAAACGAACAACGAGCACTGGGGGTTTCGTGCACCACAATTTCCTCTAGGCCCTCCACCTGCCCTTCCAGCTTGCGCCAAAACCAGCCACAGAGGTTTTCCACCGTGGGGTTTTCCAAGCCCTCGATTTCATTGAGCAAGCTATGATCAAGCAGTTGGGTTAACTCCCGCACCTTAGCTGCAACATCGCGGTGGTCGCCAATCCAGCCAGTGCTTTCATCCACCCTGGCTCGATAATGCACCTCAACTTTAAAGGTGTGGCCGTGGGTAAAGCCACAGCGATGCCCTTGCTCCACTTTGGGTAAAAAGTGGGCGGCATCAAAGCTAAACTCGCGGGTCATGCGCACTGTCATAGTCATATCATGGCCTGAAAACTAGCTTTTGTCATGCGTTTGAGCACGACTTTTGTAGACGAAATTTAAGCAAACTTGCTCACAAGCCCTGTCTAAGCTCCATTAAGCTCATTCAAACATGATGCGCGGTTTTTTTATCACAGCAACAGATACGGGGGTGGGCAAAACCTATGTTTCCGGCCTGCTTTTGGGGTGGCTTGGCAAACGCGGTGAGCGGGCACTGGGTTTAAAACCCGTGTGCAGCGGCTCACGCGAAGACCCGGAGGCCTTGCTCGCAGCCGGCAGTTTTGCCCAAGAGCTTTCACTAGAAGACATCAACCCAAGCTTTTTCTCAAGTCCTTTAGCGCCACTGGTCGCCTCGCGCATCGAAGGCGAAGGTATGAGCACTGCGGAGCTGGTCGAATTTTGCCGCACCAAGCCCGCCCAAGTGCAGGCGAGCTTCACCCTGGTGGAGGGCGTTGGCGGCTGGGAAGTGCCGCTGAGTGATCGCGGTCATCAGGCAGAGTTTGTCGAGGGCTTGGACCTGCCGATTTTGCTGGTCGTGGCCAACCGCCTTGGGGCACTCAATCACGCCATACTCACGATCGCGGCGATTCGCGCTCGCGGCTTGGAAGTGGCTGGCATTCTACTCAACCACTTAGTCGATGAGCTAGATTTGGCCTGCATTACCAACAAGGAAATGCTCCCCGAACTCACTGGGGTTCCGATTGTTGCCGAAGTTCTCAATGGCTACACCCAGCTCATCGCCGAGGAAGAACTGGAGGAACTTTGCTGCTAGAAAGGGAGTTTTTATGAGTGCAAAGCCAACAGACACGATTGCGGCGATTGCCACGGCTGCGGGCACGGCGGCTCTGAGTGTGATTCGCTTGAGCGGGGCGCAGGCTGGGGAGATTGTGGGCAAATTGCTTGAGCTGCAGAGTGCCGAGGCCATCGAAACTCGCTTACCCGCACGCATGGCGAAGCTCTGCACGCTTAAAAATCTCTCGGGCGAAGTACTTGACAAAGCGCTAGTGACGCGCTTTGCCGCCCCTGCCTCGTTTACGGGTGAAGAGGTGATTGAAATATCCGCTCACGGCGGAGTGGTGGTTACCCGAGCCTTGTTTGAAGCCTTGCTCGCTGCTGGGGCACGGGCGGCAGAGGGAGGGGAGTTCACCCAGCGGGCATTTTTGAATGGTAAGCTGGATTTGACCCAAGCCGAGGCGGTGATGGATTTAATCTCTGCGCGCACCGAACTAGCGCGGCAGGCGGCCTCTGCCCAGCTAGAAGGGCGGCTGGGGCGGCGAGTGATGAGCCTGCGCCAGGAATTGCTCCACACCCTTGCCCATGTGGAGGCGTGGATTGACTTTCCCGAAGAGGATATTGACCCCGCTTCTGTCGAGCAACTTCGCAGTGAACTAAGTCGCCTAGAGCAAGCCTTGGGCGAGCTGCTGGACACGGGCTGGCAAGGACGGCTGCTACGCGAAGGAGCGCGGGTGGTGCTTTGCGGGCGACCGAATGCGGGCAAGTCGAGCATTCTCAATCTGCTCTCTGGCTTTGAGCGCGCCATTGTTAGTGAAGTGCAGGGCACGACGCGGGACACGCTGGAGGAGTGGATTGAGCTAGGCGGCGTGCCGCTTTGCGTGGTGGACACGGCAGGCTTGCGCGAGGACAGCGAGGATGCCATTGAGCAAGAGGGTATGCGCCGCACCCGCGCGGAATGGGAAAAAGCGGACTTGGTGGTGGAGATTTTCGATGCCTCGCTTAGCGGGCAGATGAATCCTGAATTACAAGCACTCAGGCAAGAGCGAGGCTTGCGCTACCTGCCTGTGCTCAACAAGCGAGACTTGGGACAAGACCCTGCCTGGGCGGAGCTTGAGGGCTTGCGCTTTAGTGCGCATGAGGATGAGGCGCAGAAATTGGCAGCGGCTTTGCTGGAAGCCTTAGAACTGGGCGAGGGCGTGCAAAGTTCAAGCTTGGTGGCAATTAACGCGCGTCATCAGCAGCTCTTGAGTCAATGCCAAAGAAGCTTGCTGGCGACGATTGCTGGCTTGGAGACAGGCTTGCAGCCAGATTTTTTAGCCCTTGATCTACGCGAGGCGATGGAAGCTTTGGGCGAGCTTGTGGGCAAAGTGGATGTGGAAGAGGTCTTGGGAGAAATTTTTGCGACCTTTTGCATCGGCAAGTAAGCCTTGGATTGGATCGGCAACTGGCTTTGATTGTTTTCTTGCATACGGCGCGATACTTGCTTAGTTACTCGCCCTAAAGTGGCTCTTCTTGTGCAGAAATTTGGCGGAACCTCCGTCGGTAGTTTGGAACGCATTCAGCGGGTTGCACAGCGGGTGCTCGAAACACAGTCCCAGGGCAATCAAGTAGTTGTCGTGCTCAGCGCAATGGCTGGTGAGACGAATCGACTCTTGGGCTTGGCCAAGCAAATGAGTGAGCAGCCAAGCTTGGCCGAGCAGGATGCCTTGGTCTCCACGGGGGAGCAGGTCTCCACCGCTCTGGCCGCCATGGCCGTGGAGGAGCTTGGCGGCAAGGCGCGCTCGATGACTGGCTGGCAAGCAGGCATGCGCACGAGTAGCTCACACAGCCGAGCACGCATTGAGGAGATGGAAGTTCAGGCCATTGTGGATGCCTTGGACGCGGGGCAGATTGTGTTTGTCACTGGTTTTCAAGGCGTGGACAAGAAAGAGCGCATCACCACCATGGGGCGCGGCGGCTCAGACTTGAGCGCAATTGCCTTGGCGGCGGCGCTCAATGCGGATTTGTGCCAGATTTTCACCGATGTGGACGGGGTCTTCACCTGTGATCCGCGCATTGTGCCCAAAGCGCGTAAGCTCAAGGAGATTGCCTACGATGAAATGCTGGAACTCGCCAGCAGTGGGGCGAAGGTGATGCAATCTCGGGCAGTGGAATTTGCTCACAAGTGGGGCGTGAGCTTTGAGGTGCGCTCCAGTTTGCGCGATGTCCCTGGCACTCTAGTTACTCAAGAACATTCAAGTATGGAAAAAGTCCTCGTGCGTGGCGTAAGCCTCGAAAAAAATCAAGCGAAGTTGACCCTTAACGAAGTCCCCGACACTCCGGGAACAGCAGCGCGAATTTTTCAGCTGCTGGGCGAAGCAGAAATCAACATTGACATGATTGTGCAGAATGCCTCTCGCAAAGGCACGGCGAGAATTAGTTTTACCGCCCATGAAGACGAGCTAGAGCGAGCACGGGCAGCGCTTGCTCCCCTGCTTGAAGAGCACGGTGAAATGCGCCTAGATTCTGAGGCAGGGATTGTTAAGCTCAGTGCTGTGGGTATAGGTATGCGCAGTCATACGGGTGTGGCAGCGCAGATGTTTTCTGCCTTGGCTGAGGCGAAAATTAACATTCGCATGATTACGACCTCTGAAATCAAAATTGCGGTAACCATCGATGCCGAGCAGGGAGAGGAGGCGGCCAAAGTGGTTCATGCAGCCTTTGAGCTGGATGAGGAGCCTGAGGATGAGGAGTCCTGAGTGCTCGCTGCTCAAGCCCACTGCAAATCAGAGTCATCTCCCAGAAGGGCATCGAGGGCTTCCCAGCCACCTGAGCGCTGGCGTTGGAAGAGGTGCAGGTAGAGACGAATTTCTGTGAGAGGATGCTCCTGCTTGAGTTGCGTGATGGCGTTTTTCAAGGCTTCCGCTTCTAGTTCTTCGGGCAGTTCATCAATTCCTCCCTCGCCGTCGTGCTCGATTTCCAGCGCATCTAAGAAGCTTGTGAGCATCTCCCTGCGCTCCTTGAGCAACCAAACTTGCAAAATGTGTGAGGCGCTTTCTTCCCCCTGCAAACGACTCAAGGACTTTTGCAGCCATGCAATTTGTGCGGGCACAGGTTTTTTCTTTACAAACACAGGGCGCAATTTGGCCTGCTGAGCAAGCAAGGCCAAGGAGCTTTGGTAAACTTCTCGCTCTTCTGAGCGCAACCAGCTCAAAATTTCTTCGGCCTCTTTGCTGTCAAGCTTGGCAAAGAGCTGGTGAGGTCTTAGGGTATGATTCATTTTGAATTGATCAGAGTTTCCGAGAAAAGAGTTTGTCCTGTGTTGCGAGTTTCGGCAAGTGTAAAGTGTAGCAACAATGAATACCACTTATCTAAAATAACTGGTAAATTGACTTGCCTCTTTACCCTCTCTCTTCGTTAGCGATAACTTTTAAGTATCGCTTGGATACTCTTAAGTTTTCGCTTCCTCGGGAGAGGGTAAATATTCTGCGTCAATTTTGCCAGTTAATTTTAGCAAGTGGTATAAGCGCAGTAAAAAATGCTGTGCTTGTTGCCCAAAAAGCAGTTGCTAAGAGATGCCTTCTAGCAAAAAAGTCTTGCTTGTAGGCTTAGCTTGAGGCAGTTTCCTGCTTCTGAAATTTGTCTATGCGATACTTAGTGACAGGAGGCGCTGGCTTCATTGGCTCCCATGTGGTTAACGCACTTTTGCAGCGCGGAGAAGAAGTCATCATTTTGGATGATTTGAACGATTTTTATGACCAGAGCATTAAGCGATCAAACTTAGCCAGCTTCTGCCAAGGTGCGAGCGTCTTTGAGCTGGACATTCGAGATCGCTCTGCCCTGCATGCTTTGTTTCAAGAGCAACAGCCTGAGGCGATTATCCACCTTGCCGCGCGCGCGGGCGTGCGCCCTTCCCTGCAAGACCCTGAGTTGTATCTGGACACGAACATCAAGGGCACGTGGAACTTGCTCGAATGCGCTCGAGAACTGGGCATCAAAGACTTTATTTTTGCCTCTTCTTCATCGGTTTATGGTGTGAATGAGAAAGTCCCCTTCGCCGAAGATGACCTCATCCAAAGCACTATTTCTCCTTACGCCGCAACGAAAATGGCGGGTGAGCAGCTCTGCTCAAACTACGCCCACCTCTACGATATACGCTGTATATGTTTGCGCTTTTTTACCGTGTACGGGCCTGGACAGCGCCCCGACTTGGCGATTCACAAGTTCACTCGCCTCATTGATCAAGGGCAGCCCATCCAACTCTTTGGCGATGGCTCGACCGAGCGCGACTACACCTATGTGGACGACATCGTCCAAGGCGTGCTCGCCGCTATGGATTACCGCGAGAAGAACTTCGACATTTTCAATTTAGGTGAGAGTGAAACCACCAAGCTCATTGACCTAGTGCGCACGATTGAAGCCGCTTTGGGCAAAGAGGCTCAAATAAGCTGGCAAGCTGAACAACCCGGTGATGTGCCGCGCACCTTTGCAGACATCAGTAAAGCCAAAGCTCTGCTTGGCTACCAACCACAAGTGAAAATTGCCGAGGGCATTCCGCGTTTTGTGGAGTGGTATCGCTCACAAAAAGCCTGAGTGTTTTTCAGGAAACTCTGATCAATTCATAATGAACTCTTTTGCCCGATTTTTTCACCTATCTTCGTTTCAAAAACTCCTGTGAATCATTGGATTCACGTTAGTCTTTGCGCCTCGATAGGCAAAAAACTGTGGACAAAAGAATTTCACAGAAAATAATCAGAGCTTCCTTAAGAAATTCTCGTACAGCACTCAATAAGATGCTTGAAATTTGCGTCTTATCGGGCATGGTCAAACTCATGACTTCCCTCCTACGCTTTCTCTTTGCAGCCTTTGCTAGCTGTATGCTCATGCCCGCTCTGCAAGCTCAGCAGACAATCCCGCACCTAGATGGGCTCAACCGCGCTTATGGCCAAAGTGTTGAGCAAAATTTACTCCAAGTCGTGGGCTTGAGTGGCGCTCCTGATCCCACGCAGTGGCTCATCTACAGCCGCGATCCTGTCAATCCGCAAGAAGTCATTGAGTACACGCTAAGCAATGGTCAACTCACCCGCGCACGCCGTCTCAAGGATGAAGGCAATCAAACCGTGATTCGCCGAGCAAATGTAAAAGTCACCCCTCGCCGTGCCTTTCAGCAGGCGGAACGTGAAGCAGTGAAGGCAAAAGTGGGCTTCCACTCTGCGAATTACTCCTTGGCCAATAGTCCAACTACGGGGCAGCCTGAGTGGGTACTCACGATCAAGGGCGCTCAAGGAGAAAGTCTGGGCACGGTCAGAGTTTCAGCCGTCAATGGAAGAACTACGGGTGTCACTTGGCGAGCTGCCAGCGGCTCACCAGAGGCGACTGCCCCTCCCACGGTGGGCGAAAGCGCTTCAGAAATTGGCGAAGGCGTGCTTGACTTGGGTCGCGGGATTGGCCGTGGCCTTGGGCGTGGCTTTAACTCCGTTGGCGACTGGCTGCAGCGCCAAGGGCAGTAATTTAAATGCCTCTAAGCCCTTGGATTCTCTGCTTGGCAAGAATTCGCTGCTGCTCTGGAGTGATTCAACTCCACGTCCAGTTGCCGATCAAATGGCACTTGATGAGGCGCTTTGGTGCAGTGGCCTCAGTGTGTTACGGCTGCACTCTTGGCAGCAGGCTTGCGTGAGTTTTGGTTATTTTTTGCGCTGGCAAGAGGTACTCAGGCAAGCTCGCGTGAAGGGGATCACTCCAGGGCAAATGCAACGGCGTTGGACTGGGGGTGGACTCGTGTTTCATGAACACGACCTAGCCTTCACGCTAACCACTGCTGCGCACTCATGGCAAGGCAAAGCGCGGTTTCAGGATTCGATTCGCTGGATACATTCCGCTTTGGCTAAGGCACTGCAAGAGGAGGGCTTAGCAGTCCAGCTTGTCACTCAAGAGCTAGGAAATGCTCTGGATTGCTTCGCTCACCCCGTGGAGGATGACTTGTTACTAAGCGGGCGCAAAATCGCTGGCGCAGGTCAGCGGCGACATCGAAACGGCTTATTGCACCAAGGAAGTCTGCAGTTAAGCTATGCTCAGCAGGAGGCTTTGGGGGGCAACTGGCTGGAACGCTTTGGCCAATTCCTCTGCCCCTTAGTTGGCAACTTGGTTGAATTTGCTACTCAAGAGCAAATCCAGCGCTGGGAGCTATCTGCTCAGAAATTCTTGCCGCGCTACCAAGCTGAAACTTGGCAGCGCAAGCGATAGAATTTGCATGAAACTTGCCTTGCTTGAGGGCTTACTCAGCCACAGCAGCCTCAGCAGCCTCGTCCATCCCTTTGCCAAAGAGTTCGACTTTGCGCAGTTTCAAGGACATGGGCTCAGGAGGTGCAATTTGAAAGCGCACAAAGCGCGCTGGACGACCAGGCAACTTAGCACCTGCGCGGTACTGGGTAATGGGGGCTTCCCAAACGGGGCGAATCGCGCCCACGCTCCAGACTTGCTCCCAGGTTTCACCGTCGGTGGAGATGAGCATTTTCAAGCTCTCAGTCGGCTCGGTAGCGTACTTGTTTTCGTGGTTTACTACGGTGTCATCGCGGCTGATTCTCGCGCCTGTGACGAGTTTTTCTTCGCCTAAGTCAAGCTCAATATAGGCCTCTTGCTCTTCGCCAGTTTTCACCGCCCAGCGATCAATTTTTTGATCGTTGACCAAGTTGGCCATTTCCATTGCATCGACTTCTGCTTGCTGGGCTTCATTGGCTGCGACTGGCTCAGAGCTAAGTGAAACCTTGGCTTCTGCGGAGAGTAATTTGCCATAAGTGGCTTCGTCATCAAAGAGCGAAAGGGTGGCTGTCTCTAGGGCGGCAATCTCAGCAAGACTTTGTCCCATCTCCAGCTTAACAATGAGTGGCTTGCCCGTGTCTTGACGCTCAGGAAGCTGGAATTTGAGTTTGCCGTCGGCTTGGGTAAAGGCCACTTGTGTGCCATCGAGCAAAGAAGCGCTCTGGAGTGCAACGCCCTCAATCGCAGGTAGGCTGATGCTCTCGGTAGCATCCAAAATGTGCAAGTAGGCGATGTTGTCTCGACGGGTTGAGCCACCCCAAGGACCAATTTTCCACGGCCCACCACGAGTTTCATAAATGGCCTCGCCACTAGTTTTGAGCCATTCTCCCACTTCGAGTAAACGCTGTTTTTCGTCCTCGTCGAAAGCGCCACTCCACTTTGGTCCCCAGGAAAGCAACAAGTTGCCGTCGTTGCAGACACTTTGGGTGAGCATGTAGATGAGGGTGTTGAGGGACTTGGATTCGGTATCTGAGTAGGCCCAGGTGTCTGTCAAGCTCACGCAAGATTCCCACGGACGCCAGTCTTGGAAGAAGCCAAGACGTTGCTCAGGGGTGTCAAAGTCACCCGGCAAAGAGGCGCGATTATTGATGATGATTTCAGGTTGCTTTTCGCGAATCATCGCCTCCAGTTCTTCGGATTGCCACATTTCAGGGGTGAACATGCCGCCGTATTCACAGGCATCCCACCAGAAAATATCAATTTTGCCATACTTTGTCACCAACTCCTCAACAACCTTGCGCTGGTATTCTAAGTACTTGGCATGGCGCTCGCCAATGGGAGAGTCAAAGCCCTCCTTCAAGGTCCACCAAAAGGTGTCACGCACAACTTTTTCCTCATCCACTGGCTGGTAATCAGGATGATGCCAATCCCGCTGCGAGTAGTACAGGCCAACGGGTAATCCCGCCTCTTGGCAGGCATCGACAATTTCTTTGATATAATCACGACCAAAAGGCGTGTTGGTGATCTTAAACTCAGATTCCGCAGTGTCCCAGAGGTGGAAGCCTTCATGGTGCTTGGCGATGAGTACCATGTACTTAAACCCAGCATCTTGAGCGAGCTGCACCCACTCTTTGGCATCAAACTCCTCAAAAGATAAGTCATCTGCCCAGCTAATCCATTCCTCGTCAGGGATTGGTCCCTCTCCAGCATCAGGAGCTTTACGGGTTTGGGCGCTTCCCCATGAGAGCTCTAAATTTTTCTTGGTCGAAAGTCCAAAATGGATAAACATGCCATAGCGGGCATCGCGAAACCACTGAATTTTTTCGTCTGAAGCAAAGGGGTATTTGTCCCATTCTTCTTGAGAAAAGGAATCAACAAGGTAGTAAAAATTGTCCTTAATGGTGGGAAGCGTGGGGTGTTCTGCCAAGCGTTCTTCGTCAATGCACCAGAAGGCTGAGGCTGATTGCAGACTCAGCGCGGCTGCTCCAAATAGAAGGGAATTTAGTGCGCAAAGCTTGTTGGAAGAGGTCAAGGGAATAGGCATGGTTGAAAAGTATGAACAATGAAATGCAAAAACTCAAGCAAAACTGGTGAAAAAATCTTCCCTCCAAGCACGATTTACTTGATAGACTCTTGCGCATCAATGCGTAACATTTTAGTTCATTGCTTATGATTTTGCTGATATTATTTGTTTTCGCCATGTTTTTGCTTTCTGCCTCCTCTCGTAATGGCTTATTTTGCGCTAGTTTTCTTGCCATGCTTGCCAGCATTCCCGCTGCCTTGGCCACTTTCTACGTCCGCGGCCCAGTCGAAAAGGGTGAGTACGTGGCCACACTCGTTGAGCAAGTGAGCTATCCAAGGTTTTCCAAGGGGATGTTTGGTCCCTACATGTACAATAGCTACGAAAATGGGGCGAATTTTTACAGTGGTCTTGTCCACAAAGAACTTGCAGAGCGCAGTGCCTTCGGCACCACTTTTTGGCAGGGAAGCATGGAAGGACCTGTTGAAATTCTCCACACGGGTTCTTACTTTTTTCCGTTAACAAGCATTAGTGAGGGAGCTTCGGGCAGCGCGGGCGGCAACATTCCCTACATGCTTGAGGATACTTGGTATGAAATCGTCTACAAAATCTGGCAGCCCGGCAAAGGCGGCAACAGCCTGTTAGGAGTTTGGCAACAAGATGTCGAAAAAGGTATCTGGCGGCATGTGCTCACGGCTCAACTCCCTGTGGTTTCAAACGGCTTTAATGGTGCTACTGGCTTCATAGAGCCCCTCAACAAAGAACCACAAGTCCATCGCATGGAGCGCCGTAAATCCTACGGCTACTTTAACGGCAAGGGCTGGCGCAGTATGAATGAACTCACCGTTTACGGCGGCAAGCCAAATGTTAACAACTTGCGTTTCTGGAAAATTATCAACAATGACCAAGAAGAAAAACAGGAAATTTTCTTTGCTGCCAAGGAAAAAAAGCGCTTGCCAGATTTCAATGTCCCCCACGGTGAGAAACCCACCTTTACTTTCAAGCAACCAGAACAACCAAGCTTCCCAGCTCTAGAAATCCAACTCACGAAGGCAGAAGCCCTCGGCAATCAGCTTCACCTCGCTTGGCAGCGCTCTGAGCAAAGCGCCCCCACGATTGATGCCCGCCTCGAATTCCTCGACGCAGGCGGCCAAGTACTCGAAACCTTCCACAGTCCCCGCCCCTACCTCACCGAACTCAATTACACACCCCAAGTTAACTTTACTAGTATTCGCCTTGTCGCCACGGACATCTACGGTCAGGAGGCGAACATTTCCGTAGAAAGGCCGACCGCCCAGCCCCTAGTTATTGCCGCCGCCTCGATTGACCCACAGACACTCGCCTCAGGCGTGGACTTTGAGTACTTTGGTAACCAACGCCAAGACTTCAAACAACTTGCTGACATCGAAGGGCGCGAAGTCACCAACTTTGGCATTGCGCCGCGTATTGATCTCTCCGTCCACGATGGCGCCCGCCGCAAAGCGGCCTACGCTGCGAAATTTCGCGGCTACTTACAAGCCCCCACGGATGGGTTCTACCAAATTCACTTAAGAGCCAGCGATGGTTTCCGCTTAAAACTCGGCGAAACCGAGCTTGTGCGCGATGGCGAGCGCGGCCTCACCGCCGAAGTCCTCACCCTCGCTTTGAAACAAGGCTTTCATCCAATTGAAGTCGATTACTTCCATTCTCGTTCAAGCGAAGGCTATCTGCTGCTTGACTGGCTCAAGCCTGGCCAAAGCGAGGTCATCCCTATCGGTCCCGAAGCTTTCTTCCATAATAAGCAGGGGAAACCAGCTCCACCCCAAGTGCAGCTCGCCATCGATGGCAGCAATTCTCCCGTCATCAAAGTCAGCCTTCAAGGACAAATCCCTGATGACCTCAAGGAAGTGCGCTATTTTGCCTCAAAAGATCTCTGGAGACGAACAGAAACAGCCCCCTTCATCATCGAAGGCGGGGCAGTCTCTGGTAATCAGCAGTATTACGCCAAGCTCTACTTCCAAGATGGTCGAGTGTGGACTAGCCCTTCGATTGAATTTCTCGCTGAGAACTTCCTCAACGGTGAAAGTGAGTGGCGCTATGAGAGTCGCAGCGAAAACACCGCTCCTGTATCCTATAGCTTTGAGACTTCCCGACTCTCCATCACCGGACGAGGCACGCACGAATTTCGCCGCAAAGTGGAGGGAGATTTCACCTTCAAAGCGCGCATTGACAAGCTTGAGGGCGGCGATGACCGCAGCTTCATTGCCCTTGGCAAAGCCAAAGACCGCTTCGCCATCTTCGCCTCCACTCGCCAGGGTATTTCCATCCCCAGTCACCAGCGCAATCACGGCGGCGGTGGCTTTTCTGGCAAAGCTGTTGTTGAAGGAGAGGAATCCCACGCTCCCTGGATTTGTCTTGCCAACAAAGGCGGTCGTTTCACCACCTACTACTCCTACGATGGAGAAATTTGGAACAAAGCTAACGAAGCCTTCTTTGACGGCGATCTAGGGGAAGTCACCATTCTCTTCGAGACCAAACTTGCCGAGGGGGAGCCATTCCTCAAGGTAGCCTTAAGCGAAATGAGCTGGCAAGACAGCTTTGACCCAGCCCTCGAACCGCAAACCCGTCGCGTCGAGCTAGATCTTGATGAAAACTCAATCCTCGGCCTTGTTTCTGGTGGTGGGGATATCGCCTATGCGCGCACCAAGCAAGGACTTCTCAGAAGCGATGACTTCGGAAAAACCTGGCAAGCTTATCTGGGCAACTCGGTGGAAAAAGCCGATGGCATTATCCGCTCAATTGCCGTGAGTCCTCATGACCCGCAGCTTATGTTCGTTGCAGAAATCGAGCAGGGGGGATCCAAGCTCCTCAAAAGCGTCAACGGCGGTCAAAGCTGGCAGCGAGTTGAGTCCCCTGTTAGTTTTGCATCCGATCACTTCTCTCTACTTTGTGGGGAGTTAATTGACTTTCATCCCGAAGATAAAAATCGCCTTGCCATCGGCGGTCAAGAAGGGCTCTTTCTCTCAGATAATCAAGGTCAAAGCTGGAAATTACACGGGCTGAAAGATTTGCCCCTCAGCTTCGTTCGATGGCATGTCGCCGCCATCAAGATGGGGCGCGGCCACCAACTCTTCGCTGCGAGCTCCCAAGAAAATAAACTTCACGCCTGGAACTTTGAAGGGCGCAGCCTCTACCGTGAAATCCCCATCTCAGCCCCTGTAATGGACGTGCGCTTTCAGCCTGCTGACTACATGAGTTGGTTTTATGTCCTTACCACGCGCGGAGTTTTTGAAACGGTCAACGCAGGCAAAAAGTTCATGCAAATGCACAGCCCAGAGGCACTCTCACTCAAGCAGCAAGAGCCTGGCAAAATCTATGACCAAGCCATCACCGCACTCGCACTTGCGCGTCATTCTAAACCGAGCACCACTCAGAGAATTATGGTCGCCTTCACAATGCTCAATGCAGACAAGAAAAAGCCCCAAGTCACCTATCTGAAAGGCAGCTACAACGCTTCTCTGCTCTTAAACGAAGGGGAACTTCCCCTCAAGGCTCTCGATCATCCCACCAAATCAGATCAAGGCATTATCGGCACTAACCAAGGTCTCTATTTCACCGCGGGTAATCGCGGCCTCCACCGAGGAAAATTTGAGCCGTCACAAGTCCAGCGCTAATCCCACGAATTATACCAAATCTCAAAACTATAATCCCCTCTGTGTAACCCAAGACCCTAGTTCTTTATCTCTGCTAAATTTATCAGCCCTTAATGCCTTGGTGCGGGGACTTCTTCGATTAGCTGCGTCAACACGGCTTCTTCGCTTTGGCCTGAGATGGCGAGTTCTGGGCTTAGCTGGATGCGATGTCGCAAAACGGGAATGGCGGCGTGCTTCACATCATCAGGGATGACGAAGTCTCGGCCTGAGAGCAGAGCGTAGGCTTTGGCAATTCTGAGCAAATCAATGCCGCCTCGCGTGCCTGCGCCGAGGCTTAGGTGATGACTCTCGCGAGTGGCACGCACTAGCGCAATGCAGTAGTGGGTAACTTCATCGACTACCTGGATGGCGGCGGTTTGTTCTTGGGCGTTGATGATGTCTTCAGGCGTGCACAGGGCTTGGAGACTTTGGGCGCTTAAGTTCTGCCCTCTTGGAGCGGTGGCTTTGGCGATGATTTGGGCTTCGTCTTCGGCTTCGGGGTAGTCAATCACGGCTTTCATCACAAAGCGATCTAGCTGGGCTTCGGGCAGTGGGTAGGTGCCTTCGTGCTCGATTGGGTTTTGGGTGGCAAAGCACATGAAGGGGGGGGTGAGGACATGGCGCGTGCCGTCAATGGTGACTTGGGCTTCTTGCATGACTTCGAGAAGGGAAGCTTGGGTTTTGGCAGGTGCGCGGTTGATTTCGTCTGCAAGGAGCAAATTGGTAAACACTGGCCCTTTGCGTAGCACAAATTGAGAGGCGCTCATGTCGTAAAGTGAAAAGCCAGTGACATCGGAGGGCATCAAGTCAGGAGTGAACTGAATGCGGGAGAACTCTCCGCCAAAGCAGCGCGCGAGGGTCAAGACCAAGTGAGTTTTGCCTAAACCTGGTTTACCTTCGAGTAATAGGTGACCCCCTGCGAGCAGGGCGGCGAGGCTCTGGGTGATGACTTCCTCTTGGGCGAGGAAGATACTGGCGACTTGAGCGTGGATGCGTGACATCAGCTCAGCAGTTTGTTGGTGTGCGGCGGAGCTAGGGCGGCTGGTGTGGTTGGGAGCTGCTTGGGCGCTGGCGGCTGCTTGGGTGCTTGCAGTGGCTTCGCTCAAGCTGGGGGGTTGGAAATGGGCTTGAGTTTGGGGCTGGGGCTGGGGTGTTGGGTTGGTGTCTGGGTTGGAATCGTTCATTGGATATCGTTTTTTGCGTTGAATTTGTGTTGAATTGATCAGAGTTTCCTTGACTTAATCAAAGCTTGCTTAAACTGGCATGGAGATACTGAAGGCTTCGAATGAGGGCCTCTAACTCAGTGGCACTAAGTTCGCCGTGGTGTTCTTGGAGGGCGTGGTGGACTTGGCTTGCGGGCAGATTGGAGAGGCTGGCTAGTTGCTTGATTTCTTCGCCTGAGAGTGCGTTTGCCATGCTTTGGGCGGCATGGCTTAGCGGGCGTTGAATGCGCCATTGGCTAATGACGCGGCGGCGCAAAGCACCGAGCAAGTCCTCGCGCTGACCGTGTGACCAGAAAAAACTGCCCATGCCCACGAGTTGGTCTTCGACACTAAAGCGCTGGTGGGAGTCAAGCTCTGCGGCTACTGGTTGGCGTCTGGGCATCCTTGCCCAGAGCAAGAGTAAAAGCGCCAAGGCACTGCCGATAAGCGCTGGCCAGCCGTTTTCCCAGAGCAGTTTCCAGAAGCTCGCCTCAGTGCGCAAAATAATGAAAGCGAGCTTGCTTTGCGCTCGCGAATCAAGCTGGGCAAATTCAATCTCAGCGATGCTGGGCAATTCAGCGAGGTCTAGGAGCAATGCGGCATGGTCTTTTTCGCTCAAGTGGCGGTTGCGAAACGGTGCGGCACTAGCGAGCACGGTGACGCGCCCTAGCCCGTAGCTGCGAGTTAAGATGGCAGGGTACTGGGCATCGATTTCTTGCTCCCTACTTGCCGGAGTCTCTCCAGTAGCTTCGGGCGTTTGCGTGATCTCCCAGTCGCCTGCCTGCTGGGGCTCAAAGCGGGTGTCACTGGGTTGGTAGACTTCGTAGCTGCTCTTTCCAAGCTCGCTTAGTTGAAGGCGCAGGCCGTATTCAAAGCTTGCAGGCTCGCTTGCCTGGATTTCGAGTTCTTCAAGCCATGCAGCTAACAGGCTTTGTTCTTCGAGCTGGTACTCATGGTACTCCAGATTTTTCAGGTAACTGTTGATCCAGGCTTCGCCATCTTCCATGAGTAGACAGAGGTGTGCGCCACTGGCTACGGCCTCTTGGAGAAGGCGTACAGCGGACTCGTCATCGACGGATGCGGCGGGGGCGAGGATGAGGTGTGGCTCTTGTTCGCGCAGTTCGTTGAGGCTGCGGCTACTTTGGCTTATCCAGCCGTTTAGCTCAAGGAGACGTTGGGCGGCGAGAAAGGGGTTGCGTTTTGCCTCGCCTCGGTAGCCTGTTTCGACTTCTTCCCACTGCTGCTTGCTGCCACAGGAAAATAGGAGAGGCAAAAGCAGCATCAAGGGAATCAAGCGCGTGGCAGCGTTGCTGAGCTGGTTTGTTGCTTTGCTAGCCGAGCTTGAGGGCTTGTTGCGGGCGAGGCGCGCGGCCTCTTCTGCGGCAAGGGCTTGTTGAATTTGGCTGGCCATTTCAGGCACCAATGGCCAGTTTGCGCAGAGGTCTTGAAAGCTGGAATCTTGCGGAAAGTCTTCGCCGTAGGCGGCGCGAATCCAGCTTTGGGTGAGACTCTCAAAGTAGCTCTGAATGGGTGCAAGAGGAGCGCTTCGGCGGCTGCGACGCAGGCAGTCATGCTCGGTGTCGGAGCTGTGGATGGCAAGTCCTGCGTTGCTTTGTAGCCAGGCAAGACTGCCGCGATAGAGGAGGGCGAGCGCCTCGCGCTGTTGGCCACTTGCCCAAAGTTGGCGGGCGCTTGCAGGGATGTCATCAGGCAGGCTTTCGGCGCGGAGGTCTAGCCCCGCGAGGTGGGTGGCGGGGGTGATGGCGTGGCTTTCAATGCCTCTTGGCGTGGCGTCTTTGCGGCGCTTCATGTAGTGGAGAATGAGCCAGAGGAGCAGGCCAAGGAAGGCAAGCAAGAGCAGGCCAAGGAAAAGGTAGCTAAGCACAGAGATGAGACCGCCTAGCCAGCCTAAGTTAAGGTCGCTCTGGGGGGTATCGATCTCTGGGACGGGCACGCGGGTGGTTTGTACTTCAAAGTCTTCGTCGGCAAGGATTTCTTTGGCCTGTTCTTGCGGCGTGGGGTCTTGGGCGTGAGCATTGGGGGTGGCGAGGGCAAGGGATAGCCCAAGCAGGCTCAAGAGAAAGAGCGCGAGGGTGTGATTGGGCGGGTTGCTGGGTTGATTGCTGGGAGGGCGCTGCTCGAGGGCTTCGGGCTTGGGCGGGATGCCCAGTTGGGGCTGCGGCGCGGCAAGGGGCACTGGGGTGGGAACTGTGTGGGGCATGACCTGGGGTGGGGTGGCCGCAGTCGTTGGCGTGCTGGGGGTAAAGCCAAGGCTTTGCAAGCGTTGACTGAGGCGTTTGAAGGCGACTTCAACATCCCAGCCTTCAAGAATGGTGCGTGCATTGAGGTAGAGCAAAAAGCCGCCGCCGACATAAAATGGCTCAAGCAGCAGCAGCACTAGGATGAAAAGCACCAGTAAGAGTTGGCGCAGGCCAAGCCAATCTGCATGAAGCTCGGCACTGAAGCTGAAGGTGGAGAGCATCAAGTCCTCCAAGGCATGAAACCAGCCTTCTTGCACGCTCTCGGGCACGGCCATGAGCCCTAAGTTGAGCAGGCCGAAGAGCAAAATCGGCTCCAAAAGCAGGCAGATGGAGGTTAGATTCCCGCTGGCCAGGGAGTAGCTAGAGAGTGCGCGCATGCGTTGTTTGCGGCGTTTGGATTTGAGGTTGCCCTCAAGTTCATAAAGGGGTTGTACAAAACAGCGCAGCGGGTTGAGGCGTTGGCCAAGGAGCAGGGTGGGTGCGAGCTTGAGCCAGTGTAGTGGGAGGGTGCGCAGCAGTTGCTTGAGTTGGGGGCGTTGGCCGAAGAGTTCTCGGCTCAAAACTTGAAGAACAACACTGGAGGCAAAAGGCTTAAACCACCAGAGGATAAACAGGGCAAGGAGCGGGTGATTCCAGAGCAGGATTGCAAGGAGAACTTGTGCGGGAAGGACCAAGAGAAACCAAGCTTTCCAGACGCTGCCCGCAAAACGACGCACCAAGGAGCAACCCAAGTCCACGGCTTCCCAGCCGCGTCTGGGGCGCAGTTCCACTTGAATGGCATCGAGGTTCATCGGAAAAAGGAGTAGAAGTTAGGACGAGGCAATTCGAGTGCGAGAGCCTCGGTTGCTGGATGGCTGCAAAGAGTTGCCAGAACTGCGTTTTGCGGGCTTGCTGGCCAGTTCACTTGAAGGCGGGCGCACGAAGCCGAGCCAGAGAAACATGAATAACCAGCAGAGCCCGCCCATGAGGTACTTAATCGGCACGGAGAAATTGTTCGCCGACCAAAAGCCTTCGATAAAGGCGGCTAGGAACACCATCATTGAGCCTCCGCCCAAGAGTGGTAAGGCGCGTTGGCAGGCGGCAAAAATTGAGTCCTTGCGCGAGAGCCCTTGAGGAAAGAGCACTCCGCCGCCGAGGATGAGTCCCGCTGCTCCGACTATGATAATTCCCGTGATTTCTAGCGAGCCGTGGGCGATGACAAAAGTCCAGAACTGATTCGGATCAAGAGCGTAATTTTGTACATAGGCTGCGGCAGCTCCGAGGTAGAGACCGTTAAAAATGAGCACGGCAATAGTGCCCAAGCCCGCGAAAATACCTCCCGCAAACAGTCGAAAACAGATGCTTACATTGTTGAAAATGTAATAGCCAAACATGTAGAAGTTCTCATCGAAATCTCGCTCGAGTTTGGTCTCACCGCCATACATCGCATTCATACTCTCAATGCCCTCAGTGCCTAAAATCGCCTGCGCCCAGAGAATGTCGTCTTTGATGCCAAACCAAGCAATTAGCGCGGGGATGAGAAAGAGCAGTAAGGCGGTGAGTAGTGGTCGCCATTCTGCGCGGAGTTTGGCGGGAAACTCGAAGGCAAAGAAGAGTAAAAAGCTACGCAACAGCGGGCGCTGCGGGCGACGGAAAAAGCGCGTCGAGCGCATGACTAAGGCGTTGAGGTGGGTTTCGAGTTCTTGGCTGTAGCCGCGATGGCGGCAGAGGTTCAAGTCTTGGCAAATGTCAGCAAAGAGTTGGCTAGTTTGCGGGGCTTGGCCGTCGCGCTCGCTTTGTTCTAGCCAGTCGAGGCGGGCTTCAAGATGATTCCAGCTAGCTTCGCGTTGGCGGGTGAATTCGGCTTCGAGCATGGCGGAAGTTTGAATTGAGAAGTGAAAAACGAGAAGCGTGAAACTAGAAACTCCCTAACGACTTCGCAGCCAAGTGGCGTAGCGCAGCAAGCGCTGGAGGGCGGCTTCATCAATGGGAGTGCCTGCGAGTTGTGAGGCCGCAGCGACGAGTTCGAGGCGGCGCTCGGGATTCCATGTGCCGAGGCGATCTGCGAAGGAGAGCAGATTTTGGCGCTCGTCAGGCGTGAGGCGGATGGGGAGAGCCTCTGGCTCTAAGAGTGGCGGCGGCTGATTGCGCACGAGGATGAGATCAGATTTTTTTTGCTTGTAGATGACCACCGTGCCAGCGGCTAAGTCGCCTAAGCGCTGAAAGCGGCGGCTCATCAAGGCAGTCGTGAGTCCGAGTAAGCCAAAGCCCACTAAAATTTCCGCTTGCAAGAGAAAGGAGCGCACGATGGCCTGCTGCACAGAGATCTGCTGCCCTGAGCTTTGCACCACACGCAAGCCCAGTATCATTTTCCCCGGGGTTGCTCCGCGAGGGCGGGACTCGAAGAAAATGAAGTAGCCCCAGATGATCAAAAATGTTAAAATGAGTGAAATTCCGCCCAAAATTCCCCCTCCAGTGCCAATGAAAAACAGCGGAATAAACAGCAGGGAAATGAGAAAATTGAGGATGTTGAGCCCCACAATCAGAAAGAGGATGTCCAAAAGCAGAGAAATGACGCGCAAGAACACCCCAGCGGCAGGCAAGGCGATATCCACCCCTTGCGCCAATTCAACACGGCGCAGAGTATCGAGCCGAGGGCGGGGCTTGGCCAGAGAATCCACAGCAAAGAGACTACACGAGAGGGGGGGAGGGTGGCAAGCGTTGATTTAAGGGGGAGTTGGTTTTTTAAGTTTTCAGGAAGCGAGAAGGCTTGCTGGATGCCGCGAGCCTTGTATGCTGTTTGCATGCCCGTCATTCAGCAGCTTGTTTTTCTTGTCTTTGTCTGCGCGTTTCTTTTTTCTAGCTGTGCTATTCCTGGTACGAGGAAAGTGACTAAGGATCATTACTGGAATGAGGATGCGCAGGGAGTTGCCGATCGGCTGGGGGCTAAACCTGAGACCTATCGCTGGGA
>JAOXNJ010079070.1:0-12141 GCA_028566655.1 Metis holothuriae
TTGGAGCGCAGGTTCCAGCGCACGCACTACTTGGCGCTCCCCGAAAGGGCTGAGCTGGCCAGCACTCTGGGACTCACACAGACACAGGTAAGCCAAGACTATCCTACACACCTCACTAGGCAAAAAACACAAATTATGCCATGACCATCCTCATCATCTCTGTGGTCAAACCAAGTATGAAAAGTATCTACATAGTTTTCCTAAGTATTTTCACCCTTAATGAGACCTTCATCTTTTATGAGCTGTGTGAAACATTCCATATGCTCAGAGCTTTCCAAACACCTGAAAACCCAAGTGAGTCATGGAGATAGGAGATAATTATTGTCATAAATCCTAGCTTTGCCATGAACCTTTCTGAATAACAGTTGTGTGTAGTGACTTGCAGATGTGTTTCTGCATTTTTTTTCTGTAGCCACAAACGACCTCTTATGATGTTCAAGTGCTGAGTGCTGGATGACTTCTATCCCAACTGCTGGATCTGGAGCTTGCTGGATGGAGCTGGGGAAAGTGTTGCTCTTGCTGTCTGATCAAAGGGCCATTCTCAATCAGCAGCTGTGGCAGTTGCTTGAGAAAAGTTATATTACAGGTGATCTGGATATGGTGGTGGAGCATGGTGAGCTCATCACCAGGGTGAATGGGAAGGGCAAGAAGATCCGCAAGCCAAGATCCATCTACAGCTCGCTCCAGATCCAGCAGTTGGAGCGCAGGTTCCAGCGCACGCAGTACTTGGCGCTCCCTGAAAGGGCTGAGCTGGCAGCCAGTCTGGGCATTACCCAAACTCAGGTAGGAAATTTCACAACTCAAAATTTGCAATGAAGGACTGTTTTTCTTTTTTTACACTTCATATTTTCCATTAATGGATAATATGGGCATTTTTATTCAATAAAAGCAGCGTCTGTATATATCTATCAACTCACATTTGTCTTTTATCATGCAAAAAAGGTTAAATGAAATATCCTCAAGTTTTACTTAGAAGAAAAGGAAAGCAAACCTAAGTGGATTGTAGTTAAGAATGGTTGATTGATTGATTGATTGATCTTCTTTGATGTCTTTTCGTTGAAAAAAACTAGTGACAAGAAGCCAGGCTTGGGAAAGGTTAGTTGCCAAAGGTCTATGACCACCCATGAGGGCAGCTGTGGGCGTGGCTCGACCTCTTCACCCTGACAGCGTCTCCTGAAGTCCTACAAGACTACAATTCACTACATATGTACAACATGAAACATTTTTTCTACTCTATGTTATTGCCACGGGCCTCGATCAGCCTCGTTTTCGGCTTCGTTTTTCAACTGGGAAGCACAACTGACGAGCCCCCAAAGCATGTGTTGGCTGAATATTTGATGGACAAACCCCAAAGCTTTACCTCATGCCGCCAACCGACAACAGTGAAATGGTTCATCACTAAAAACCATATTAACTACTGTACTTTCACTACTACACAATATTTCCTTCTACTGTACAATCTACATATGTACTACCATATTTCATTTTAAAGCTATAATAGGACTACTCCAGCTTTTACCACATCTATGTACTTCTTGCAGTAACATGAATAAATACTTGTGTAGTGGTAATGCACTGTCCAAAACTGCTACTACAATTCTTTATGTAGTACAAAAAGTGGTAAATGTGCTGAACTCATTATTGAAGGTTGAAGTAGTTAGTTAGTCGATTGGAGCTGGGTCGTCCGTCGGCTTTGTTTTATTCATTGATTTTCAGCCGACCCAAAAGGAGACTGCCCACCCAAGTTGTGGGTAGATGAATTCAACTAGAATATTCTAACATGATTGTAGCAGTAGCAGTAGCAGTAAAGAAGCAGTAGCAAAAGAAGTAGTAGCAGTAGCAGTAACTAGTGGTAAAAGTAGCACTAAAAGCCTGATTGACTACAAGGTCAAATAGAATTGCTTAGCTTTTAGCATATGGAAATATAAACCACTTTTAACATTGAATATTTGGTAGTCAAAAATTTTGAAAAAAAAACTATGTATAATTACGAAAAGTCTTTATACTGACTTTTTACAAGTGTGACTAAATACATATTTATATAGTGAATGACTCCTTTTTTCTCTACTGACTTTTTGGGGTAAAGACAGCTTGGTCATTCACTTGAGCTTACAGTAGTCTTTATGAGTGTTAAAAGTCTACTTTTATCCATTTTTGTGTCTAAATCTCAATTGAAAAGGAGTGTCAACCACTTTTTGTTGTAAAAGTCTTCTTTTCAAATCCTGATCCTCTCTGGAGATGCAGCTGGTCAGCTTTGTGACAAATTTTGTGGAGTTCACCTGCAGTCTTAAGAATGACAAAAGAGCGTGAAATTTGTGTCATTGTGTTCACAACCAACTGCTCCTTTTATGATGTCGTCGCCATGACAGTCACACAAAGGTCGATGGACTCTTTAGCTACAAGAACTCAGACACTATTAACTATTCTTCATTTTCTACTTCTTACTTACTTACTACTTACTACACTACTCTATTACTTACTACATAGTATTATGGTACATAAGTCCTTATTTTATTGCCATAACATTTTACAGTATGGTACAAGAATCTTCTTACAATAAAATGTACAGCTTTTTCTTCCTTTCCTGGCCCACAATAAGTGTACTGTCTATTACAATTGTGTTCTTTACTACTACTACCTTATAAAAGAAGCTCTATTTTTCTATTATGTTCTTCTAGTTGAACTCTTCTTTTACTATACAAAATGTGCTACAGAATGGTACAAAAGTATTGTTGCATTTGTACTTCATTATGAGTAGAAGATTCACTAAATAATTTCTCTCTCCAAGTTATTGTAGACATTGCTTAAATATTGGAATAGGGCCACAAAAGCTTTTCTGGCACCAAACCAGGAACATATTACTGCAGTACAATAAAGGAATTGTTAAGGCAATAGTAGTAAAAGTACATAATAGAAGTAAACAAGAATTTGGAAATGTCAGCTGTTGTCATGAGCTCTTTGAACAGCACTAAAACTGTACTAAATATCACAAAAAATGTAGTTATGAATGAGCTCAAAACAACAATTTTTAATAGAAATAAAAATTGTCCCTAATCTTTCTCCCTGTAGTGTAAAAAGTCCATTTTTTGTGGCCTGCTTACATTACACATTATAATTGTTGTTTATTTGGTGTTAATGAAGCGACTGAATTAGATCGATAATGGAGTTGGTAAGAGCTCTAATTTATGGACAATTCTCACGAAATTCCCCAGAATCCCCCAATAACGTGGGAATTCAGCCAAATAAAAAAGGAAATTATAAATACACTTAATTACACACACACCTAAACACTTTTTTTCGTATAAAACACGAAATATGTGACATGGAATAGAGAAAAGAGTGGCTAATGGATCTCTCATGAATTGTTGAGATGTCAGTCACGTGACCGAATTTTCCACCATCACAACAACCCTAGCAATAGTAGAAGAAGAAGTAAATGGAGACAAAAAAGACTAGTAAATAGATCTATTATCGAGCTAAATATAACAAAAATTGCTATAATAACAATAGAGCTATGATAAAGGAATGTGTCATTGCAACACTAAATGTAGTAGTAGTAGTAGTAGTAGAAGTAGTAGAAGCAGTAGTAGTAGTAGAAGTAATAGTAGAAGTAGTAGTAGTAGTAGTAGTAGTAGTAATAGAAGTAGTAGTAGTAGAAGTAGAGGTAGTAGTAGTAGTAGTAGTAGTAGTAGTAGTAGTAGTAGTAGTAGTAGAAGCAGTAGTAGTAGAAGTAATAGTAATAGTAGTCTAAATATAATAGTAATAGTATTAATAGTCAAAGTGGTTGGCAATTGAGTGACTCAATATTGACTTGTAGAGAAGCTAGAGCTCTCAATGGGGATTAATCTTGCCCAACGGAAGCCCAGCCACTCAGGAAAAAGGGCTAAATTCCCAAAATACTACTACTGCTACTACTACTTTTACTACTACTTCTACTACTACTACTACTACTACTACTACTACATCTATTACTACTACTACTACTACTACTACTACTATTGCTACTATAATGTGATTCTTTTCTCTGAGAGGCAGCAAAAAGTTGAGGCAAGGCTGAATAAGTGACCGAGCCAAAAAGACATTAATGGACCACACATTACTACTACTACTAAAAAGTAGCAGTAAGTCAGTAATGGTCAAGCAACAATAAGTAAGTCAGTAGTCGATTAAGTGACTAAGGTCTTATTGAAAAGTGCTTTAGGAAAAGATTTCTTCTTGATCCTCTTTATCAAAAAGTGCGATCAATTGATTGTCTCAATCGATTGAAAGACTTCTCTTGCTCATGAATGAAAGAATTTGTTGTCATTTTGGGATCAACTCAAATGAGTCAGGGCAATCAAACCAGCTTTTTTAACCCATACTAAACACATTTAATATTAAAAGAAGCAATCAAAGTCTTTAATCCCTAATTTAGGCAATTTGGACATTAATAGATTATCTCGTTTTTGAAACTCAATTAACTAATAATTTTATGGGTTTATTACGATTTTTATTTTCTACATTTTTTATGACCTTTTTGCAGTACTTATACTACATTTTATGTAGTTTCATTGTAGTGGAAAGAGAAGCAATTCGTTTGTTGAATGTCCTGTGACAAACGAGCATGAGACACCTGTACTACAAGAAGCAAACTATTTTTATGGCCTCGACCCTGAACAAGCCATGACAAGCTAGCTGTCACTACTGCTAAACACTAACTGCTACTACAAATTGCTACTGCTACGACTATCTGCTACTGCTACGACTATCTGCTACTACAAATAGCAGTTTTAACTACTTCTAAAGTTTAACAATTGGATTTTGAGTAGTACAAATAGCAGTTAGCAGTAAAGAGTGCCTGGGGCCACTTGTAGGTAACTAGGTAGTAGTAATAGAAGTAGCAGCAAAATTGTTGTTCTTAGTCAGAAAAAAAGCGTCGATGTCTACAGAAAGGAGCCGAAGACTCATCATGATTTCAGTAAAATCAGAGCAGCCAGCTCTCAATCAACTTTTGCTTAACGACTAACAGCTACTTTTTACTACTCAAAACTTTAGTTGTTGCTACTGTTTCAACTGTTTTACTTGTTCTTTAGTGGTTGAAGTAAGACATTTGCCTAAGGTGAGTTGTACTAATGTATTTGCTGGTGAATTGAGTGGCTTGACGACCCAATTTCCTTCGTGATCGGCTCTGATGAGGCCGTCTTCCAGATGGCGGCCCTCAGGGCCCCAACACAAAAACAGCTGATGCTCCACAACAACAACAACAACAACAACAACAACAACTACTACTACTACTACTACTAACTACTACTACTACTACTACTACTACTAATACTACTAATACTAATACTAATACTAACTACATCTACTACTACTACTTTTTAATACTTATACTATATTGACTATTAGCAGTAAGTCATAAAGAAGTAGTTCTATTTAGTAATTGTTCTTGTAGTAGAAGTACGTATATGTAGTTGTTCTGACTGACAATCAATTGATACTATGTACTATACATATATAGAAAACATTACAAAAGTACAGTACATAGATGAGTGCCAACTTGTTTCATGATTGCCGTTGTTGTGATGGGCAAGTTGGCATTATCATTTGCCAAATCATCAAATTGTGGATAGAAGTGCCAACAAATCTCTAAAATATCTAGTGCTTTTTATTATTAAAGACAAGTATAATAATTCCTTTTCCCTACACAATTATGACTACTTAAGTACTGCTAAAGAAGTATTAAGAGAAGTACTTAAGCACTATTAAAGTGCTTTTGAGTACCTCTGTAAGAGTATAAGTAGTGGTACAGTGTGTACTGAAAGTTTCAGTTGTTTCTGCTCCTCCTCTTGTTCTTGTTGTTGTTGCTTGTTTTCTCCGGTTGGCTGACTAGCTAGTGAGTGATTCCCCTATGTTATTTGTCACGCCACCTGACTCCAAGTGGCAAGAAACATGGATCCTTTAATCCACCACTACAAAACCATTTACTACATACATAAAAATTCATTTTTATATACTATATTCTTATATATTCTTCATTTTATTCTCATATTCATTACTAAAATACACTTCTACTTGTCATTTATGTTAATAATGTTCCAAATAAATGTGTTGAATAATGTACATTGAGGTAGTAGTAGTCCTTTTGTGTTTCACTATTAGCTCACTATTTATCAGACATTCACTATTGATATGAGTTAAGGTACAAGTGGCAGTAGAAAGGATGCCAAATGTACAGTGCTTTTACATGTGTAAAAATAAATGTGTTTTTTTTTTTTTTCAAAGTGGCACTATCAGAACAGGTGTAAATGCCTCTCTTCATGATGTCAAATTTATACACAAACTTCCTATGTTATGTGGAGCAGAATAATGGCAGAGTGACAAGTGTGATTGCATCACTGACAGCATGCAGTGATTGATTGCATCACCTTTCATCTAGTAAACAAACTTACTTATTATAACTTTTGTATTTTGGATTGTAAACAAAGTGTTGTACACCAAATTTGTGAGATTTACATGTAAGCAGTCTTTATTGTAAAATTTTGGCCCCCTTTTTATAGCAAATTTTACACACATCTCCCAAAAAGAAAGCTCTAAACAAACTGATAAATGTAGGTAAATAAAATAATCATTTTTTTTTGGAAAAAAGAAGTACATATATATATAAACTTTGTAGTAAGAAATGATAGTACAAAATGGATATATGTAAAGGATTTACAATAATGCTTTGTGTTTATGATTGTTTTGATGAATAGTATCTACAACTGGATAGTACAAAAGCTTTCTTTTGCTTGACTCTCACCTGTTGCACACTTTCATGTACAGTCAGTGTGACTCTAATTGAGCAAGGCAATTAGATTAGAGTACGGTCATCAACACTGTACATATGAATACAATAAAAGTTGGTCGATTCATCTCGCAGTGGGAGTTCCTCATTGTTTGGCCAGTGACACTATGACTTCTTCTTATTCATTCCAATGATCATTTATTAAGTGCCAGAGGAAGAAAGATGTTTCCGCTCCTTTGTTCAACTGCCTACACAACAACCATTACATAATGCTCTTTTATTTTCTACTCTTACATAAGTTCACATATGTTTATTATTCACTATTTGTGTTTAATGACCATTACAATAATACAGTAAAATATACTAGTGACCACTGTGACTTTTTGTGTCTTACCAATATAAATAGTACTAAGGAAAAGTACTTATTATTAAAATGTACAGTAATTTATGTGGAAAATTTTATTACTATTAAACTTTCTTTATTTCCCTCTCTAAAGGTGATTTCTGATTAGAAGACATGCATGAAGCAAGTCCAGTTTCTCCTCTTTTTAATGTTCTTTTGTAATGCAACATTTGCCAGCTGGTGCTGTCAGAATCTTTATTTATGATGTTTTTGGCCAATCTCTAATAATGCTTTATTATGAAAAAGACAACTTTTCATTACTAAATTTACTTGGACTTGAGTGAGCAGGGTTGCCATCTATTTAGGTCAATGTGTCACTACACGGAAAATATATGGCACCCCTGAACAAACTGTACTTCATTACTGTCTCTGTACTAATGTTGCTCTTAATGAGCTTGTGGTCCACTCCTCATTAATCAACAATAGCAGGACTTGTTGCACTTCCACAATACTTACAATCACCTTTATTTATGTAAACATTTTTATAATTATTGTCTCAAAAAATCAGCATAAATGACATGAAATAGCCTCATTTTCATAAAAAAAAGAGAAAAAAACCTTTTTTTCGACATTTTCTATAAAATGTAAGCTTTTTCATTACTGCTTTTTTGCTATAAATCCGTTATAAAGTGGCGTGGCTCGACCTTCGGATCTGAATTCTTTATTGTGAAGTACATACATCTCGCAGTTCGAGCGTGACCATGCAGTATTACTTGGGATCTCTGATGTGAAATTAATTGCACGTGAAACAACGGACGCCTTCACAATATTCTTTTATATAAATTCTACCTTTTACTTAACGACTACTGTACTAAACAACTACTGTTCATTAGAGCTACTGTAGTACTTTGTTTACTGTTGCTACTGTTGATTTCTGAGTGATCCAAGGTTTGATGGCTGACAGTGGCTGATATCAGGCTGATGGAGAGATTCGACACAATCTCACTACAAAGTCAGTAAGAAGTCGTTGTAGTGCTTTACTAAAGAGAATTGGATTAAATTGAGTAAAAAGTGATTTGGTCAATTTTGATGTAAAATAATTTTGAATAAATGGAAAAATTTGGAAATTAATGCTCGTGAAAATAATGTTTGATTTTTAGTTTAATTATGAGAAAAAAAAGTGATGGATTTTCTTGTTTTTCTTAACTGCATTTTTGGGGCGTTTTGATCAAGTGGAGACAAAAAATGTTTTAATAATCGAAAATCTCAGCAATTTGGAAACAAAGTCAAAATTTTAAACATTTCTATTTATTAAACATTTTATATATTATTTCAACGATTCCAAATACACAATAATTGATACTTACAAAACTTGAACAGCTACACAACTTTTGTCGGCCAACTTATTTAAAATGTTCTAAGTAAGTAATAAGAATGAAAGGCGAATCGCGAGTCCATCTTCGGTTCTGAGTTGTTACGAAGATTGCGTCGATCTCAGGCGGCAAACGAAGCCGACATTCGCCGTTCAAAAAAATGGCGCCAAACCGTATACAGTATTAATAACTAATACTTTACTAAATATTGTAGCCAGTATTAAAAGTATTGTAGTATATACATTGGTATTAAAGTATTAATGGAAGTAATAGTAATAGGGTCTTGATGACAAACGGAAATGCGTGGCCAAGCCTGTATAATGGCCATAATAATGTAGTAATGTAGTAATGTAGGTACATTATTGTGGTGACCATTAAGCCATTAGTAATATGTGATGACTTTGTTTTGCGGCCATTTCGATTTGCTCACCAATATTCATAATATTCACCAAAAAAATTCCTTTTTCTAAATACTTTATTTAAAGTACATAGAAACATTGTTTTTCGCAATGTTTGTGTAGAGGCATCCATTCCACTCATTTGTGGTCGAATTTGGTCACTTTTACTGCTTGGGGTTCTGGTCACACGCAAATCTATGTACTCACTATTCACTTATGAATATGTGTACTTTTATGAATATTGAGTTATTTTAATATTGTCATTTGCTCTTTAACCTTTTCATTTTAAATTTTCTATTATTCGACATTTACAGAAATTTTATTCTGTTTGACCTTTTCACTAGTTTTATCTCATTAATGCAAATATTTTGTTTAATAAAAGGTCGACCTTAGCTAAAAACCACTAGAAAAAATTTATTATTGGTTTTTGAAGTAACAAGTAGCAAAATGTTGCTGAATTTACCTATTATGCTACAACATAATGTTTACAAATTATGCCATAAAAAAGTGCTTGTTTCTTTGTCCAAAGACCTAAAAACAAGTTTGGCCTAAAGATTTCTGCCTACACTCATCAATTCATTATATACATTAGACATTTTAGACCTACGTATGTAAAAAGTCGAAAATCTATTTACTTCAAGTACTTATGTCTATGGTAGACATAATTCCTTGGACAACTTTCCTTTTTTGTGCTTCCCTAAGCCATTAGTGGCTGGAGTGGAATATGTAGTAGTTAGATCTTTATCACTGGATTAGCCATTTGCGACACATTTGTAGCTCTCTTCCGACTACATACATTGAGTGTAGTCGGAAAAGTGCTTTAGCAAGAGTAGTCGTAGTCGCAGACTTTTAGTCGTTAATGCAGTAATTCCTCATGCACTGCCTGATCGCTTCATCTCTGATCCCACATTACTCCTGCACTTTAATGTAGTAGCTGTAGCAAAAAAAAGAAGATTTTAAAAAGGGAAGAAGTAAAAAGAAGTAAAAGTAATATAAAGATGAATGAAGAAATGCAATGATATGAAGTGGTTGTTGTTATTTATCAGCAACTCAATTGATCATTCACCGTTTAATAATAATAATATCTGAAAAATGCTTCACAAAAAAAAACTCTTTTTTTTGTAAAATACCAAAAAGTCATTTATTAACTCTTTATAATGTGGTCAGTCTTTAATAATGGATGAAGCAAGGAAATGTGCTTCAAAAAGTCCATGTTGCCATGGCAATTCCATTGGAAGTACATTATAATCTACTAATGTAAGTACAAAAAAAAGCAATGTTTTCTTAGTCCCAAAGAGTAGTAAGTGCCTTTTTTTACAATCTTCTTGGTTTTTTTGCTAAATAAGAAAAAAAAGTCTTTGCTTCTTTCTTTTGTGACTCTTCTCCATAGTAGTGCTATGACATTGTAAAGCAGCTTATTTATTTCCCTGGGCCAGAGCCACGCCTTATTGCTGCTATCTTTTGTTTCAGGCCAAATTCACTACAAAATGGAAAATGTCACAAAAAAGTAACTACTTTTGTTACAATACTTTAGAATCTTCTTGTGTTATGTAGACAATGTACGTACATATTGTACACAAAATTCTGGTGGGGGCCCAAAAAATGTGAGCTGGATTTTGCTCAGAGTTCGCTAGGACAATGGGGAACGAAATGCTCCTCCTACTTCTGCGACTACTACTACTACTACTACTACTTTTGCGACTACTACTACTACTAGTTTTGCGACTACTACTACTACTACTTTTGCGACTACTACTACGTACTACTTCTGCGACTACTACTAATACTACTACTACTTTTGCGACTACTACTACTACTACTACTACTGCTACTACTACTACTTTTGCGACTACTTCTACTACTACTACAGTGAATGTAGTCGCAAGTATTGTTTATTAATGTAAGTAGTACAAAGACAAGAGAATTCGCTGGAGCGTGAACCCGTGCACCGACAATGACAACCAAAGCGCCGCAAAGCACAAGGGAAGAAGAGGATTCATGTGAAACATGGAGTAAAAAAGACAAAACACATTCAATGTTACAATTTTATTTGCAATAAATATTATAATACTTTGTTTAATATTACTCAAATTATTTAAAAAATTATGAGGATTTTGATAAATTTAAAGAGTTTTGAGGCAATCAACATGGCTCCAAAGGCTTTTAATAGCTAAAGTAACACAAGTGTAGGTAGATTAAAATCTGATTGATTGATTGATTGATTGATTGATTGCAATCAATGTCGGTCGATTCATTCCAACATTTTACATGTATAAAACTCGAATCAAATAACGAATATTGCTCGAATATTGAAGAAAATTTTAAATTTTAGTTTAAACGTGAGTGAGTGTGTCTGGTGCCAAGTCTTTCTCTAAACTTTAAGCCTGGCTTTTTTGGCAGAACTAAACGTTTCGTTTTTACCCACAATACTAACTACTAACTACAAAGAAGAAGTCTTATTCGGCAAATGTATTAATAAAAGTTGTAATAGAGTAGTAGCAATATTATTATTATTATTAGTAGTAGTAGTAGTAGTAGTAGTAGTAAAAGAAATAGTAGTAAAAATAATAGTAGTAGAAGTAGTGGTAGTAGTAATAAAAGTAGTAGTAGAAGTAGTAGCAATATTAGTAGTAGTAGTAGTAGAAGTAGTAGTAGTAGTAAAAATAGTAATAGAAGTAAAAATAAAGTAGTAGTAGTAGAAGTAGTAGCAATATTAGTAGTAGTAGTAATTGTTGATATAAAAAAGTGTTGGAGTCAGCATTTTCCTTTTTTTTTGGTCAGTCAGGAGGGGAAAGCGACTGCTGGAGTTGGTTGTTGACGTGCACGAAGGCCACGTCGCATCCGAAGGTCGTGACGGAGATCAAATGAGGGAACAACTACTACTACTACTTCTACAACTTCTTCTACTACTACAACTTCTTCTACTACCTTTATTGCTACAACTTCTTCTACTACTTTTACTTCTACAACTTCTACTACTACTTCTACTACCTTTATTGCTACTACTACTGCTACTACTACTACTTCTACTTCTTCTCCTTCTTCTACTCTACTACTTTTTTTACTGCTGCTACTACTACTACTACTTCTTCTACTACTACTACTTCTACTACTACTTCTTCTACTACTACTACTACTACTACTACTATTACTACTACTACTACTTCTACTACCTTTATTGCTACTACTACTTTTACTTCTACAACTTCTACTACTACTTCTACTACCTTTATTGCTACTACTACTGCTACTACTACTACT
>JAOXNJ010079181.1:0-12141 GCA_028566655.1 Metis holothuriae
AGCCAAAGTCTCATCATCGCCAGCCAAAGCTTCCTCCAAGCCCACCAAAGCCAATTCAAGAACTACATCAACCAAAAGCGCCAACCAACCCCACTAATCCAAAGCAAGAGTACGCTTTGCTTACTGTAAAAAAGTGAAAAAAGTAGTCTGGTACTTTTCTCTTACTTTTCTCTTCTCTTTTCTCTTTCTCATATTGTGATTGTGCCGCTAGTTGCCGGCTCATCCCCTGACTCTCTTTTTGAGTCTTGGGTGGGCGACGCTTCTTGCGGCATTTTTGATTATTTAACATCTCTGCGAATTGTCGCTGTGTTCGCCTCTGTTTTCTTTTTCTTGCCGTATAACAGCTCTTGGGGTATCATTTATATGTCCCTTGGGGGGCGGATTTCCGTGTTCGAGTGCCGCTCTTTGAAGCCTCCAAGGGTTTTTTTGCCTGTATATCTCAGCAAGGTTGTTCATTTCATGGTTGTATTAATCTTGTTCTTTATTGGCTTACTAGAGAAAATAATTGCTGATTGGAAAGCTCAGGCTAACTTCTTGGAGATGGGTTACAAGTTATTCGCATGAATGGTCATGGCTTCACAGCAGAGGATATGATTTTGGCTATGGAGTGTTCTACTTCAGTGGCTTCCGTTGCTTTGATGGCTCAAGAGGGATTGGTCTTTGCGTCTTCGTTTCCTGCTGGGCGGGGGGTTGAGGAGTGTTTGTTTGATGAGCTTTCAAAAGCGCTTAACTTGATTGAGGCACGAGCGCGGGTTTTTCTTGTTGTTGGTTTGGGACCTGGCTCTTACACGGGGGTGCGCAAAGCAATTGCTGCTGCTCAAGGCTTAGCTTTAGCAAGAAATTGGCTAACTTTGGGATTGCCAGTTGCTGCTAGTTTGCCAAGTTTGGCATTGCAGGAGGGTTGGATTTGTGGTGATGCACGCCGTGGTGAGTGGTTTTTACAAGCTTACTCGGGCAGTGAGTTAGGTGAGCGCAATTTGTTCTTACCAGCTCAATTTCTGGAGGCATTTCCTGAGGCATTTCCTGAGGCATTTCCTGAGGCATTTCCTGAGGCAAAGCCTGTAGTAAGTACGGAGGCATTCTGGAGACCAAAGCGTGCAAAGAATGAGAGTAGCCAAGAAGAGAGTGCCCTCATCAAGGCCTTGGATGAGCGAATTCTCATTGAGCAAGTTCAGGCTAAACAATTAGCACAAAGCGCATGGGGCTTAGGCAAAGAGCAGTTATTGAGCCTTAGTCAGCGCCCGCTCTTGCCTGACTATGTGCGCGCCCCTATGATTACGCGCTCAAAAAAGAAGTCCATGTTGGGTTAGGCCCAGATTATGCAATAGACTCAAATCCATGCTTTGGCTCGGTGAGCTATGGGGCACCTCTAAGAATCTCCCTTGGGTTTCAACTTGCCCTTTTTTCCTCTGGCTTTGTCGATGACAAACCTCGGTATCTAAAGGATAGCGCAATTTGTCATCTTCGCGCCAGAGAAAAAATTGCTGTGTTGATACCTCAAGCTAGCTTCTTAGAGATGCCCTATGGTCCCATGTTTTTCACAAATTCACTGTATGTTACCAACATGTCTTGTTGGTTCATAAAAAACAGGGTGGTCATGTAGGCTAGTGGGATAATTGCCGCCACTGCGTACACCGTGATTTTCTGAATTGACTTGGCTTGAATTGAAAGAACTAAGCCTAAGAGGAGCACTGCTGCAGCTCCTGCCGCAATTGTGTACATCACGCCAAAATATCCGTCCGCTACATGGTTGAGAAATGGTTGCGAACCATACCGCCAGTATAGACGGACACGGTGGAGGAGTTCCATCCAGCACGCCGCAGCCGGCAAGAGACCAATGAGCGGTAGAAGGTATGGTAAAATTCGGTTCATAATTTTTATAACAATTCTTTAATCCGCCATGCCCTTAGGAGTCTACCTTTCAGACCTTAGGCTTGTTATGGCAGGGGCTGTAGAAGATAATGTTGATACCATTGAAGCCAGGATTCTCCTCCAAAGAGCCAGATTACTCCTGCGGTGGCTAGGAAGGGGCCAAAGGGTAGGGGGCTTTGTTCTCCGTTTTTGGTTTTCAGTAGTCTTGCTGGGAGGGCGAGAATAAGTCCGAGTAAGGCTCCTGCTGCGAGGGAGAATATTGCCCCTTGCCAGCCACACCAGCTACCGAGCATGGCAATGAGGAGCACATCGCCAAATCCCATGGCTTCTCTGGGGAGGATGAGTTGTTTGGTTTTGCCGCTAAGTTGGTGAATTTGCTCTAGTGGTGTAGTTTTGTTGCCGCTTTGTAGTTGTGTTTGGGTGAGAATAAGCTTGCTGCTTGATTTTGTAGGTGATTTTTTGGCTTGACTGTGGGTTTCTTGCTTTTGCTTTGTGTTTAGCTCCCATGAACTGGCATGGATGATGATTTGGTCACTTTTGCGGTTAAAGATTTGTCCTAGGGGTAGGCTTTCTTGCTCTTTGCCACTGCCTAAGTTGAATTGGAGTTTTTGATGGGTTTTGGGGTTTGGGTGATGTTGTTGGTTTTCTGGGAGGGCTTGGATGCTGAAGGGGAGTTCTTTTTCTAGCTGGATTTTTTGTTTACCAAAGGCCCATTTGCCTAGTTGCCAGACACTAATCATAAGAGCAAAGCCAACGCCTGCGCCCAGAAGGGATTCTTTGAGACTTGACCACCAGTGAGCGCTAAATCCATGCAGGGCGGGAACAAATGCTGAAACAATTAGCCCAAGAATGAGTCCGCCAATGGTGGTGACATCTGGCAATAGCATATGCTCTAGATCAATGGCTGAGCCTAGGATGAGTAGGGCTAGCATGGGCATCAGCGCGAGCCCGATTTGCCAAGTGTCGTAATTGTAATGATAAAGCCAAGCAAGGGCGAAAAGGGCGGCGGTGAGTAGCTCAATAATCACATAGCGTGCGGGAATGCGCTCTTTGCAGCAGGCGGCTTTGCCCCCTTGCAATAGCCAAGTGAGTACAGGTAGGTTGCGATACCAAGGGATGGGTTGTTTACACGCAGGGCAGTAGGATTGGGAGGGTTTATTGACGCTTAAGCCCCTTGGGAGGCGATAAATTGCCACATTTAAAAAAGAGCCAATGCAGGCGCCAAGCAGGGCGGCAAAGCTCGTCCAAAGCCAATTTGGCAGAAGTTCAAGAAAGGCTGGCATGAGTGAAATTTATTGGAGTGCTGGGGTGCTAGCGTAGGGCGTAGGATCTGGAATTCCTGCCTTGAGGAAGGCTTCTCTGCGCTCTAGGCAGGTGCTGCATTCCCCGCAGTGGAGCTCACCACCTCGGTAGCAGGAGTAGGTTTGGACAAAATTGACTCCCAGCGTGTGGGCGCGTTGTAAAATTTGAGTTTTACTCCAGTGGACAAAGGGGCGGAGAAGTTGAATTTGTGTGTCTGTTCCTTGTGTCATGGCTTCTGCCATGGGGTCAAAAAAGCTAGCGCGGCAGTCTGGGTAAATGCGATGGTCACCGCCATGTGCTGCTAGGGCTACGGCTTTGGCTTGCTTACTTTCTGCAAGTCCTGCGGCAATGCTAAGCATGATGGCATTGCGAAAGGGGACAACGGTTTGTTTCATGGAGGCTTCATCATAGCGCCCAGCGGGGATGGCTTCTCCGCTTTGGAGTAGGGAGCTAGCAAAGTGCTCATTGATGAAGGGAAGTTCAATGACTTGATGCTGGATGCCTAATTGCTTACACTGCGTGTTTGCGCGCTGAATTTCCTGCGCATTGTGTTTGCTGCCGTAGTCAAAACTTAGGCCTAGGCTTGGTTGATGCTCTGCGCTGTGGTAGAGATGGTGCAGCAGTGCTGTGGAGTCTAGGCCGCCGCTAAGAAGGATGAGGGTGGGTAAAGACATGGGCGCACAGGGGTGAATGAATTCTGCTGCTCTCTTTGAAGTACTCTGATCTGAAGAGCTTTGGAAATGAGCGGGAGTTGTGGCTTGATTTGGCTTTGGCTGAATTAAGCTGTGGGGTGGGCGGCAAAAATCTCATCTGCAAGGGCTTGGAGTTCTTGTTCCTGCTCTTCAATGGCGGCAACGAGGGCAAATTGGTTGCGAGCGCGCTCGAGGTTATGGCTCTCATGCTTGATAGGGAAATAAACATCTCCTGCAAGGTAGTCTGCAAGAAAGCGCATTCCACACTCAAAGGTAATGAGGCGTGCGGCAAAGGCTAGGTTTTGCTGCTCCATAGGGGTGAGTGCGCCTTCTACGCCTTCGCAATAGCCACGAGCTAGGGCAGTAAAGAAGCTGGGGCGTACACGCACTAGGTCTAAATTGGTTTCGTCTTCTTGGGTGGGGCTTAGGCATGTGCGCGCTAAATCACCAAAGTCATAGAGAGAAAGACCGGGCATTACTGTATCCAAATCAACTACACATAGCCCGTGTCCAGTTTTGTTATCGATAAGCACATTGCCCAATTTGGTGTCATTGTGAGTAATGCGGGTAGGAATTTCTCCAGCCTGATTGAGCTCAATTAAGCGTGAACAAATTTCTTCTCGCTCAAGGGCAAAATTGACTTCACTTTGGCAATGCTGCAAGCGCCCCACGGCATCTGCTTGCATGGCTGCCTTTAGCTGGGCAAAACGAGTTGGCGTGTGGTGAAAGTTGGGGATGGTTTCAACAACTTGCTCACTGGGTAAGTCTGCAAGGAGGCGGGTGAATTGCCCAAAGGTGCGCGCTGCCTCAAAGGCTTGGTCTTCATTGGAGACCACATCGTGGCTGGTGCTATCTTGAATAAAGTCATACGCCCGCCATGGCGCACCTGTTTCATCATACCAAAGAGTTTGCTCTTCTGGGGTGATGAGCAGGCGCAGGCGTCTGCGGTCTGTATCTGGGAGGTCATCGGCATCAATCTTTTCCTTGAGGTGATCAATGACGATTTGAATGTTACCCATGAGTTTTTCTGGCTCTGGGAACACGAAGGTGTTAATGCGCTGAAAAATGTAGGTATCTTGAATGCCATCTTGCTGAAAAGTGGCTGCAAGCGTGGAGTTGATATGCCCATTACCAAAACCGCCTCCGCGTAGTAAATCGCCTTCAATACCAAAGCCTTGGGCGATTTGGAGAATATCGTGTTCGGTTTCCCGTAGTTCAATTTGACTAAGCGGCATCATAGAGTCTTACAGCATGAGGCATTTGGGGGATTTGGTCAAGTTTAGAACACTTTAAATAAAGTTATACCGCTACCTTGAGGCGGCGAGAACTACTGGATCGATTCGTCAGCTTGAGTAAGTGTGTTTAACACAGCTTCTGCACTGCCGATTTCGCTCTCGTCAGCCCTCGGCGCTCTCAATCTATGAGCTCTAACGTTATTTAAAATGCTCTAGGCTAAGGATTTTACTGTGCTTATTGGCTCTGTGGCGAGCTCGGAGATAAGCTTAGTTAGTTCGGGGGTGACTTGAGTACTAGAAAAAACTTGAAGCTGTGCCTCAAAACAGTTCTCAGAGCTTGGCGAGTTGGTGGTGCTGTTTTGGGGAAATTCTAAACGGCGCAGGACTTGAGCGGCTACGGCAGCTCCCGTATCTAATAGGTGAACTTGATGGAGCCCGAGCTTGCTAAGATAGCTTTCCATGGCAGGGCGTAAAAAGGGATAATGCGTGCAACCAAGCACTAGTACATCTGCCCCTGCTTTAGTTAAGGGCTCAAGATGGTGTTGTACTGCGGCTTCTGCCTCTGCGCCGTGGAGTTTTCCTGCCTCTACAAGTTCCACAAATTCAGGGGCTGCGCGGGTAATGATGCGCACGCCTTTGCCATGAGTGGAGACAAGGCGGTGATACTTTTCCCCAGCGAGTGAGGCTTCCGTGGCGAGGACACCGATTACGCCAGTTTGAGTTTTTTCTGCTGCGGGTTTGATGGCGGGCTCCATGCCAACAATAGGCACAGGATAGCTTGCGCGAAGGGCTTCTACGGCAACAATCGTTGCCGAGTTACAGGCGATAACGAGTAATTGAGCGCCTTGGTTTATGAGAAAATCACTGAGAAAAGAAACCCGCTCACGAATAAATTGCTCACTCTTGTTGCCATAGGGACAGTAGGCACTATCGGCAACATAGCTAAGCGCTGCTTGGGGGAGTAGCTGGCGGATTTTGCGCAATACAGAAAGCCCACCAAGCCCGCTATCGAGAATGCCGATGTGTGGTTGAGAAGTGAAAGAGGGCATGCAAGAGAGGGGGTGAAGTTTAAACTTAGCCTATGCAATAGGCTCCAATAGAAAATGCATATTCTGGGTTAAATACTTGTCAAAGGGGCGCTTAAGGTGAAGAGTAAGAAGACCAAGTTATCCACTATGCAGCAAACAGCAAGAACAGAGTCTTCTTTACTGCAGGGTTCATCCTCTCTTCGAGCGATGGCGACGCTAGCTTGTGTTGCGATTTGCATTGGAGCACTGCGGATGTTTGTGGATTTTTTGGCTCCTGTGCTCATTGCGTTTTTCTTGGCAGTCATTTCTTATCCAGTAGTCGTGTTGCTGCGCGCATGGAAGTTTCCGCGCTGGTTGGCAATTTTTGTTACTCTCTTGGTAGATGCTGGCGTGCTTACGGGCTTTGTGTTTTTGACTTCATCCATGATTGAGAGTTTTGGCGGAAAATGGCCAGAGTATGAGATGATGATTCAAGGTAAATTAAATGAGTTTTTTGCCTACCTAAAAGAGGAGGAAATCCTCACTCAAGAAGATATTGATGGCTTAAGCTGGCAGGAGAACTTAAAGCAAAATGCAGGGCGCGTAGGTACGGAAATGGGAAATTTACTGACCGCTACGGCAAACTTTTTGGCGCGCACATTTTTTGTGCTTATTCTGATGGTCTTTATGCTTGTGGAGGGTCCAAGCTTTGCTAGAAAGCTGAAGAATATGGCAAATCGCCGCGGTCCCAATTTAAGCTATCTCAACCGCACAGCTAGCGATGTTCAGCGGTATCTGACAATTAAGACCTTTGTGAGTGCGATGACAGGATTGATGGCGTGGGCTCTTTGTTTGCTTTTGAAGGTGGATTTTGCTGGCTTGTGGGGGGTAACTGCTTTTTTGCTTAATTACATTCCCGCAATTGGTTCTATTGTTGCGGCTATTCCTGCAGTTGTTTTAGCCTTGCTCACGCGTGATTGGGTAACGGCAACCTTGCTGGCTAGTGGCTACTTTTTTATTAATAGCTTGTGGGGAAATTTTCTTGAGCCTTTGCTGATGGGACGGCGTTTTGGTATTAGTACCTTAGCGGTATTGCTTTCTGTGCTGTTTTGGGGCTGGATGTGGGGACCAGTAGGAATGTTTCTTTCTGTGCCCTTAACTATGATGGTCAAGGTTATGTTGGATAATTCCCGTGAAATGTCTTGGTTAGGGGAGCTCTTGAGTAAGGAGAAAAAAGTGCCTACGCTTGATGAGGTGATGGGGGAAACTTGGTTGGCGGAAGCAGAGGGAGATGAGGTAGCTGGCAGTGCAGAGGGGATGGAAGTAGCCCATTTGATTAGAAATAATCAAGCACAGGACAAAATCCGCCTTGAACCAAGTACAGAGCTTTAACCTAAATTATGCATTCTGACTCTCTGCGCATTTTAACTCGAGAAACTCGTCAGGCATTTCGTCAGACCTTGGGGCACACACCAGAGCTGATTTCTGCTTGCCCGGGAAGGCTCAATATCATCGGAGATCACACGGACTACAATTATGGTTATGTGCTGCCTATTGCCGTGGACCGCTGGTGTGTGTGTGTGGCAGAGCCCTTGGGAGAGCCTTTGGAAAAGTCTTTAGGCAACGCGGCGCAAGCTGTGGCACAACCGCTGATTCGCATTCGCAGTTTGCAGCGGGAAGGGGTGGCAGAAATTCCTCTCAATGATACGATTAAACCTGCGCCAATAGGCGATCCAAGCCGCTGGGCAAATACCATTCGCGGTGTGATTCATGGTTTTCTTGAGCGTGGTATTCAATTGCCTAGTTTGGAAATCATGCTCAATTCAGAGCTGCCTCCTGGAGGTGGGTTGGCAAGCTCATCTGCTGTTTCTGTTTCCTTTGCTACCCTGCTAGAGGGGGCGGCGCAAATGGATCTAGATCCACTTGATTTAGCGCTGCTTTGCCAAAAAGCAGAACAGGATTTTGCAGGAATTCCTTGCGGCATTATGGATCAATATGTCTGCTGCCACGCTCAGGCAGAGCGCGCACTCTTGCTTGATTGTGAGAGCCTCACCCATCGTCATGTGCAGCTCAATTCTACAGAGTGGACTTTTTTGTATCTAGACTCTGGCGTGCATCAAAATCTAGCGGATGGACGCTATGCGCAGCGGCGTCAAGAATGTGAAGATGCGGCAGCCGCCTTGGGCTTGCGCAAATTGCGACATGCGCACAGGGATGATTTAACGCAGCTTGATGCGCACCCCTTGCTGCAAGCGCGCGCGCGTTTCATTACTGAGGAAAATGAGCGCACTTTAGCAGCAGCTCGTTTACTAGGCAGTGGGCAATGGCAAAAACTGGGGCAGCTTATGAATGAGAGTCAGCGCTCCATGCAAGAAGAATTTGCCATTTCCTTGCCTGAGTTAGATGACCTAGCCAAGCTAGCGCAGAAAATTCCCTTAGCCCAGCATATCCTTGGCGCGCGCATTACAGGAGGCGGCTTTGGAGGCAGCATGGTGTATCTTGTTGCTCGTGAGCATGCAGAAGCTGTTGCTCAAGAGCTGATGCAATTTTACGCTCAACTCCATCCTGAGCCAGCCGCGCGCAGTACAGGTTGGTTAGCTTCTTTGCCTACAGGTGGCACCTCTTTACTCAGTGGTCATTAGGAATATAGGGCACCTCAAAGAACCTCCCTTGGGCTTCACCTTGCCCTTTTTTCCTCTGGTTTCGTTGATGACAATCCTTAAGTATCACAAGGATAGCGCAAAAAAGTCATTGCCTCACTAGAGGAAAAAATTGCTGAGCTTATTTTTCCAAGCAAAATCAGCAAAGCCAAAAACTCACCTTACTCAATCTCCCCCTTGGCACAGAGTCCTTCACCCCACCCAACTCAGCCAAAGCAGAAGAACTACGCGCCCGCCGCACCCTCGTCTATGTAGGGCATCTCCACCAAAGCAAAGGTCAGCAAACCCTTCTCGATGCAGGACGCGCCTTAAGCAAAGCAGGCATCAATCTCCATCTATACGGCGGTTCGCAGCAGCAAGCAAACAAGCTCCAAGAACGCCTAGACAAGCGCATGAACAAGCAAGGCCGCGCCCTCGTACGCCCCTTCTTGCCCCCGCAGCAAATGCACCAACTCTTAGCACAAGAGGCATCCGCAAGCGTCATCCTCCTCCAAGACAACTTCTACAACCGCAATTTAACCTGCCCAGTCAAAGCCCTAGACAGCCTCTCCCACGGCCTTCCAGCCTTAGCCAGTGACCTACCCAGCACCCGCCAAGTCCTCCAAGAGGCCGCCCTCTACCTCCCTGCAGGCAACTCAGAAGCCTTCGCCCAACAAGCACAAGAACTCTTAGATAGTCCAGAGCAATTCACTCAACTACAACAAGCCGCCACCAAACGCCAGCAAGAACTCCTCTGGCCCAAACGAGCTGAAAAAATCCTACTCTGGGCAAAGCAGTTTTAGCAATTGTTATTTCGATGAGAGCAAAAGGTAGCACCGAGTATCCTTACTCGGCATGGCTGGGAACCAACGCACTTACTAATGTTTCGGAAATAGTCTAGACAATTTAAAGACGAGAATTTAGTGATTGCGTATGACCTAAGAAACTACATGCAGGATGGAAATCTCACGCGAAGACGCGAAGACATTGGCAGCCCTAGCAAATAAGAAAGTTCCCAAACACAAGAACTCAAACTTCTTCTATGAATCACCACGAAGGACACGAAGAACACGAAGGATTGTTATTTGAAGAAGCCCCTTTAGTTTGGTGAAGGAAAGCTATGCCAATCATAGGATTTTTCTATTCAACTCAACTTTTTTCCTCTTCGTGTCCTCTGTGTCCTTCGTGGTGAAAGAAAACGAATTCAAGCGTTCCGTTTCATCTGCCTTACTCCATGACTAGGAATCGCCCCCTTCGCTTCTTCGCGTGAGATCCAACAACAACTAGGCTTCTCAACTCCAAAAAAACTCTGAATTACAACGCTTGCTTTAGGGCGGTGATGTCGATACTATTTTAAGGAAAATTAGTAAGTTTACACTTAGTGCCCGCTTCCGTCTCCGCTAAAACCTTCAACCCAGATCATACAAAGCCTCAAAAAAACAGAAAAACTCTTGACATAGACCAGCAATTTCTGGCATAATGCAATTTACATCATGTCTTTAAGCAGCCAAGCAGCCAAGCAGCCAAGCAGCTTAAAATACCACTAGGTCTTTGCTTAATTCTTGCGCTTCTTCCCGCATATTTGCCAGCTCTAGGGCAGCAAAATACTAACCCAAGCAAACAACAAGGGCAAATCCCCAACTACAGCGCCCCACCTTACAAAGCACCAACGCTAAAGGTAGAAAGGCTCACTCTTCCAGATAAAGAAACGCTCACTCAAGAGCAAATAGAATTCTGGCGTCATCTTTGGCAATACAAGCGCAAACCCACAGCAGAAGACTGGAAAAACCTAGGCAAAAAGCCCAATGAACATACAGAGAAAATTTGGCAAATTCTGCAAATGCCAAAACCCTACACTCCCCCATTTGCTTTTCTGCCGCGCAGTGAAACTAGTGTACTAGGTAACAAAGCCGCCCTTCGCGCCCACATCCCACTATTTTTACAGCGCTACCCATGGGTAACTGGCTACTTACGAAAATACAACATCTCCCTAGATCCAGCCATAGATCGATTTCACCCAGACATCTATGAACTCACTGGTGCTTATTGGGGGCTTTTTCATCCCAATATTTCTGTTCGTTATCGACATGACCCAGAAAAAGGCTTTGTTAAAGTTCCAGGGAGTGAGAAAAAGTTTCCACCAGACATTCACCTTCAACATCTCCTCACCGTAGATTTTCTTGCCTCTAGGGGTGCAGAAGAAGATGAAGCAGCCCTACAAAAACTCTTCCATTTAGGCAGCGCTTACTGGAGCTTCAAAAGGAACTGTCCCTTTCCAGAAATGCGCGCCCAAGCAGCAAAAACTTTTTTCTGGCCTCTAGCCACCAACAAACCTGCTTTTGCTAATAGATCCCTCATTGATAATATCCATCGGATGCTGGATAGAAAACAGCTTCCCCTAGAGTGGCTCACCTTTCGCTTATGGATTTTTGAACATCCACAGATTCCCTTAGATAGCCTTGATAGCGCCAACCGGGATTATATCAGAGAGCAAATCAAATTAAGCGGCCTCATCCATAACTTTCTCATTGAACAAGGGTATAGCGCCTATGCGCTCTACTGGCTGCATTTACGCAATCAGCCAACTGTGCGACCAGCATCAGGCAGAGGGAACACCCCAGAAGTGCAGACACAAAACCTCATGCGCAACATCCACGGCAAACAATATAAAGAAGCCTACCAAGAGTACAGAACCTTGCTTGATGCAGCATACCCCGCACTAGAGCAAGGCACAGATTAGCATGAGAAAATCTCTCACCATAAGCACTCAGCGCCCCCTTCCTTCAAAACAAATTTCTCTTCTCTATAAAATCCATTTTCTTGCTTTTCCTAAGCCTATTCATTTTTTGTCATTCACTCTGGGCTAGTGATCAATTACCTTGGGTTCACAACCCTAATGGTGATTCCCGCTTCTTTCCTAATTTTGATGCCGTTTGCCAAAAAGCCATGGATACCATTGGCGACTTTGAGCCAAATGATTCCGTAGACACCAAAGACAATGCCGCAGACCCAAGTGGTCTTGCCCACCCTGCCCTTGCGGTAAATAAAGAGCCAATTCGCTTCTCTGGCTATCTAGATCTCAGTGAAAATGCGCCCCTAACAGACCAAGGCTTCCATGTAAAACTTGCAGTCTTAGTCGATGACATTGTCACGGGAGCCAGCACGCGTGAAGCCAATGAGCAAGAGTCAGAAAAAGTAATCCTCTCCGAACAAGTCAAAGGCGGCGCACTCTGGAATTCCAAGCGCTCATTTCGTGAATTAGGCCCCGTTCTCAAAACGGGCTACAAATACAAGATTGAGCTTGGCTACCGCAATACCGCCCACCGCACCCTAAAAAATGGAGGGGAGGATTATGACGGGCTTTCCCTTTATGCCTACCGCATCCCTACAGTAA
>JAOXNJ010079623.1:0-12132 GCA_028566655.1 Metis holothuriae
ATGCAGTATGGTAGTGACATGCTAAGTGAGGATGTCGAGTACTTCGACAAGCAAGGGGCTGCTAGCAAATTGCTCCAATATGAAGCCAAAGTGCAAAATGCAACCAATCGCCTATATCAAATGCTCAAGCAGCAGAAAAAGAAGGCAGATTATGTCCCTATTCAGACTCAGCGGACATTAGACAGCTTGGGTGACGCCCTGTCCATCGCTAGGAACATGCGTCGCGAGTGTAGGTCAAATCTGACTCAGAACATGGCTAATAGTAGTGGAATGGACCGTGTGGCTTCCGCCATCAACAGGTTCGAGTCGATGCATCCGGCCAACCCGGCCAGACAGAGTAATCAGTTGTTACCTAGCAATCTCGTCGGGGGAGTTAGGCCGCGCCCCCAATTGGGTAGATCTGCCACGGTGGCGGTCGATGGCTCGAATTTGCGCCAGGAGAATGTATCTGTCACAGCCAACAATGATTTGCGACACAACACCGCCCCACAACCGAGAATTCCCATGGGAAGAGGTGCGACTGTGCCCAGCGGTCCAACTGTAGATGTTGGACGTGAAAGTACAGCTAGGTCAGGTGATCGGGTTCTCGTGGATCCAAATCCAGAATTCTACAGTGCGCTTCCCGTCCCTTGGAACCGCCAACCGGATCAAGCCGCTCGTCCAGCGGATGTGCTGAAGCAGGTCGACCTCCAAAAGGGTCTCTTGGTGTTTGATGGCGATCTCTTCCACTATCCTTCCTGGCGTTGCACCTTTGGTGATGTTGTCCACAGACAAGGAGTACCGCTCAGCCTCAAAGCGTTGGCTATGAAAATGTGTCTAAGTGACAAAGACCCCACATTGGCGATATTTAGGAAGCAGATCTCATCTGACCCACGCCAATACGAAACAGTAATCAGGCAGTTAGAAGCACAGTTTGGTGGGCCAGAACGGGTCGTGAAATCGTGTCGTAGAAACATTGAAGCGCTGCCCAAACTTGTGGCGGACGATCTGGTGCAACTCCAGAACTACAGGGCCACCATCTATCAGACTTATTCGTTGTTGGATGAAATAGGTAGGCGCACTGAGGTGGATAATATGGGTATCCATGAACTACTTGTCCAGCGCACTCACAGGGAATTACAGCTAGCTTACTTCAGGTATTGCCAGACTTACGGGTACGCGGAGGGAACGGTTGCTTATCTTGGTTGGCTGAACTTTGAGATAGAGTCCTTACAGCGGGACCCCCAGCCCACGCATCGCACGCCAAGCCGCCGTCCAGCAGCAATGCTCGCTACGGCCACCAGCGAAGAGCCTACGGGTGGAGACTCAGCAATCCTCGCGACTAACGCTGTCCTGACTGACGAAATGCCGTGCCCCGTCTGCAACAATAAGCATCTCATCCGTGACTGCCCTCAATTTTTAGCTAAGTCTGTAGGCCAGCGGAGGCGATTCATTCGTGACAGTCGGAGATGTTTTCTCTGTTTCCGCAAAAACCACAACGTGAAGGATTGTAGGGTGGCCCGCAGGTGCGACCAGTGTGGCCGAGCCCACCATAAACTCCTTCACAACCCGATGTCGAAGCCTAATGACAGCGATGAGAAGGCCAAGGTAGCTTTGTCCACCGATGTAGAGGAAGACTTGTGGTACCTCCCTGACGATTGCTTCAGCGATGGCGGCTTCGGGTCAGACGAGGAAGTAACGAACGCCACACAGTGTATGGCAGAAAGCAGAAACCCCAGCAAAACCGCCCTCCCCTATATTGCCGTTGTTGTCCAAGCGCCTGGCGGGCCGAGTATCGAGACGTATGCCTTGTTAGACTCCTGTTCTACGTCCACAATTGTTTCCACACCCCTGGCTCAACGCCTGCAAACAACGGGTACGCCCGTGCGACTCGCAGTGCATACCGTGCATGGGAAGCAAGAAATGTCCGCCTTTGAGGTAAGTGTCGGAATTGGGCCTGCAGGAACGAGACAAGCGGGGCGGAAATCGTCGGTTATCAGGGCTCTAGCTATGGAGGCTAGTTTCCCCAACCAGGCATTGTTCCATTGGACCAACGACGCTTTATCTGCGTGGACTCACCTTAGGGATCTACCGTTACATCACATACCCCATTGCCCTCTTCAAGCACATGTGCTGCTGGGAGCCAACAATGTTGGTCTTTTTCATCCTCTCGAAACTAGGCAAGGAACGCCTGCCTCGCCCATAGCTTTCCGTTGCCAGTTGGGATGGGCAGTGTATGGACCCCATTGTGGCAAGACCCAAGCGAGTCCTGATGTGGAAGTCGTCAGTCGGATGACCAGATTGGAACCCGTTGGGCCCGCGTCTGGTCACTCCATCTCGGATAAAGATCTGACCGGAGTCATTGAGAAGTTGTGGTCCTTGGAAGCGGGAGAGCAGCAAGTTCCCACGGTAGAAGACAGGTACGCGTTGAAGCTCTTGTCCCAAGGCTGGCAGTTAGACTCGTCTCACAGGCTCACCCTGCCAGTGCTGTGGCGCCCAGGGGAGCCGAACTTTGTGAACAACTACTCCCTTGTGCGCTCTAGACTGATCTCGTCAGAACGTAAAAAGGAATGGAACTCTTCTCTAGTGCATGACGAGTACAAAAAAATCATTAGCCAATATTTGGAGAGAGGTTATGCCAGGGAGGTTGAGGACTCCGAAAAAGGCAAAGGAAAGTATTATCTAGCCCATTTCCCGGTCATTCGCATGGACCACGAAACCACTAAGGTCAGAATTGTGATGGACGCTGCAGCCAAGCACCAGGGGAAGTCCCTTAATGACGCAGTGTTGTCTGGTCCATCCCTGATTGGCGACCTGGTGGGCGTCCTTTTACGGTTCCGTAGAGACCACGTCGGAATTAGTGGGGACGTGTCGCAAATGTTCCTTCGTGTTCAGATGCCAGAGTCAGACCGAGCGTACCATCGGTGGATCTATCGTGAACACCCAATGGCTGTCACACGAGAATTTGAGATGAACAGCCACGTGTTTGGTAACGCGGGTTCGCCCTGTGTCGCCATGTATGCTGCCCAAGAGAACGCGAGGCGTTATTTTGGACACAAACCCGAGTTTCAAGAGGCAGTGATTGCAGTAACAGAGTCAACCATCATGGACGACACCCTATACTCTTTGCCTGACGCTCCTGCTGCTTTAGACCTAGCTGAGAAGCTGAGGGAAATGTACAGTAACATAGGGATGACAATTCACAAATTTGCCAGTAACAACAAAGAGGTCATGTCCAAGCTCCCTCCCGACACAAGATCAAAACTCTGCGACAAGAACATTGTCTGGGGCGATGGATTGACAGCCCTTGGCCTCCAGTGGGACGCAAACGGAGACCAACTCCACTTCACACTCACGCAACCAGAACATTGGATGGCGCAGTCAGTAATGACTAAGAGACAGCTGTTGCAAAGCTACATGCGGTTGTTTGACCCCTTGGGACTAATCCTCCCATTTGTGATGCAAGCGCGTGTCATCTTCCGTCAGTGCTGGCTTGAAGGGTTTGGATGGGACGAACCCCTGTCAACAGAGATTGTTGCAGCATGGGACAAATGGAGGAGGCATTGCGTCAATGATTTGGCATTGGTAGCAGTCCCAAGGCACTTCCATGGTGGTCATGACAAAGACTTCCAACTCCACGTGTTTGTGGACGCTAGTGGCCAGGCTTACGCTGCCTGTGCCTTTGTGGTCAACAACACCACTTCAGAATCCCATTTGGCCCACGCTCGAGCGCGTGTGGCCCCCATTAGGGGCAAACAATCAATACCCAGGCTTGAGCTGCAAGCTTGTCAGTTGGGACTGACAGTGGCCAAGAAAGTGTGCAACGCCCTGGCATACCCACTAGACAAGGTGTACTTTTGGACCGACTCTAAAGCAAACCTGCATTGGTTCCGAATGCTCTCTCGACAGCTGTCCCCTTTTGTGTCAAACCGGGTAGATTCGATCTTAGCTGAAACAAGTCTCGAGCAATGGAGGTGGGTCCCGGGAGAAGTCAATCCAGCCGACCTTGCGAGCCGAGGGGCAACGTTGCCACTACCAAGTTCCTGGTTCCACGGCCCGCAGTTTCTTCTGAACCCAGCTGACACCTGGCCAGCCCTACCCGAACTCGAGCCAATAGATGATGCTGCCAAAATAGAGCTGGTTAGGAAGTACAGGACCGTTCTCACCACTCAGGTTCAAGCAACCCACAAAACACATACTCCAATAGCGCTCGCTTGGGACCGCTGCAGCAATCTGAACAGGCTCATCCGGGGATTGAGCAGACTTGACAGAACTGATCGCGATGAGCAAACAAAGCGGCAGCTGGTGAAGGCCATGTTGATAAAGCAAGTCCAGCACGAGGCATATTCTGACGTTATTGAAGGGCTGAGAAAGTCAGGTAGAATAACCAGGTCCAACAAGTTAGCTCCCATGTCCCCCTTCCTAGATAGTGAGGGCATTCTACGGGTTAATGGTAGGTTGGGGGAACACGAGCTCGGCAACCCAATGATTGTGCCCGCCAAGCACCGTTTTACACAGCTTGTCTTGCGGCAAATACACATCGATGGCAAACACAGCATTGGGCCCGAACAAATGTTGAGCACTTTCCGCGAAATGTTCTTCGCACAGAAAGTGAAGTCAGTTGCTAGGGCGGTCCACCGCGCTTGTGTGACCTGCCGCAGATTGCACGGCCGGCCTATGACGCAGCCCATGGGCCCCTTGCCCGCCTCTCGTGTACCAGACAAGCCAGCCAGAGCTTTTCAACATACTGCTGTTGATATTGGAGGCCCGTACAACGTGCGAGTCCGAGGCAGCAAAGGAACCAAACGCTGGTTTGTGCTGTTCTGCTGTTTCCAAACTCGAGCAGTCCATCTAGAGTACATGGTCTCCCTGCAAACGGATGAGTTCCTGAGTGCATTTTCAAGGTTTACAAGCTGCCGAGGCTTTCCTGAGACACTATACATGGACAATGCGACCACCTTTGATTGTGCTGCCGACCGCTTGGCAGCTCTTCTGGATCACAGTCCTCTGACAAAGCCTTGCCGGTTCATTTTCTCTCCCCCTTATGGTCCACACTTTAACGGCAGCGCCGAGCGCATGATTCAGGCGGCAAAGAGAGCCCTTAGAGGCACGCTTACAGCAGGCTTCAGAGATGAAGACTTCCGCACAGCATTAGTGGTAGCGGAAGGTTTGATCAACTCACGACCACTGTCAGCAGTCTCCACCAATGCAGCCGATCATTCCCCACTGACTCCGGCCCACTTCTTAGGCCAAGCTCCCTTCAGAGATCCGCTACAATACCCCGATAACGCGTCATACAGGAAGAAGTGGCTCTCTCTACAGACAAGAATGAACAAATTCTGGCATCGACTCTTGCGCGAGGTCACATTAACCCAACACAAACGCCCTAAATGGCTGCACAAGCAACCAAACTTGCGCGAGGGCGATTTGGTCCTAGCTTACGTACCTCCAAAGGCCTCCGACAAAGACAAAGAGAAGGGTGGGGTGGTGCCTCAAGCACACACAACACAGCGGGGAATGTGGCCATTGGGAATAGTTCAGAAAGTTAACGTAGGTACGGATGGATGCGTCAGGGATGCTCACATAAAACTCAACAACAATACACAGCTACGTCGACCAATAACCCAATTGGTATGGATTTACCGCCCTGTACTCGACACTGACCTTGACAAACGGAATGATTGAGGCAACAAGAGTGGCAACATTTTATCATTTTGGGCAAAAGCAACATTAACTTAATTTCAACCCATTCCCTATAAGTTTCCTCCCTTCCTCACGCGTCTTCTTCTTCCTTCGCCCCTAATCCCTTTGACAATTGTTTAGTGAGCCATGATTCGCTGTCAACGCACCTCGACCAATGTGGAGATGATTCCACACTCACCTGGACACATGAGCAGACTGGTCAGAGCTCTCTCCAACTCGCACAATGCTCTAAGCGCTGGGGACCTCATCAAAGCCCTTAGAGAACAGCACGTCTACCTCCAGACTTGGTGGCCATATCCACCCAAGCGAGACGTTCACAGTGAAAGACTACAGAGTTCAATCCAAGAGAACGTCACAAGCCCGGAGCGAAGGCACCCCCCTCCAGGCGTAGTGCTGGTACAGCGTGCGCAGGTGTGGGAACAGCATGCTCCTCTGATGCGGAGTGCTTTGGCCACATTTCCGGCAGTCTACATCGAATGTCACAAGAAAGCCTCAAGAGCGAGAGTCCATCACCTCATCATTGGCTTTGATGGCTTAGTTGTCATCTTAGATGCAGGGCAGCTGGCCAAAGAAGCCGACAGCTACGATGAAGCAGGATACATGCGCGAATGGCTCCCCAAACTCGCGCTTGCAGTCCTCCAGTGCCCGTCTATCCTGAAGGTGGGCTTTGCCCTCAACTCGCACGCCGAACGCTCCTTCCAAGTACCACTTAAAACCTTTCTTGACTTGGACGAACTGTACTGTGCTACCATCCAGAAAGCTTTTGGAGACAAGAAGGAGGACAGCGCTCACCAAGAGATCGCCTTCTACACATATGGGCGAATCATCACTCCGTTCACCCTAGAAGAATACTTGAGCCGGCTTTTTGAGGTCGAACTGGACATTGCTGTGTGCCATCCACGACCTATTGTGTTGGAATTCCTCAAAGGCAAAGCTTTCCTGTCGCTCGATTTCTTGAAAAAGCTGAGGCTAGCTGCGTGGGGTCGGGATTTTGGGCCGTGGACAGTGAGTCTCTCTACTGGGCCCCTACCGGACCCCTCCCTGGACCTGTGGAATGCCTTCTTCCATCGACTACAACAAGGGGGGTTTGTCAAGGTCAATAACAACGAGGCGGAGGAGGGTGAGCTTCTAAACACTTTGATGGGGGAGGATCTGATCCATGCCCTGCTGCATGCAGATACTGCAAAGAGTAGGACGGTGGGAACGCAAGCTGGGGGCCCGACATCGTCCAAAAGTTGTCAGACAGAGGCCACCATGATGGAGATTCTTCGACCCCTGACTCTGTCCACCGGAATTCAAGTGGCGCCACCAGAGCTCCAAACACCAGAAGCTCATTTCGGAGAGGCTAGCAACACGGAAGCAATGCCGATGGATGCAGACATGGCGGAGGTCGGACACATTCCCGCATCTAGGGCTTCTGGGCCGGCAGGCCCAACTCTCCCATCGGCCGAACAACAACGTCGACTCGACCCAATCCACGCAGAAGCTCTACAGCAGTTTCGAGACCAAGGCCTGGATGACACCCAGAACTGCTACATATATCAGAACAGCGAGTGGGTGCAGGTATCATCGGCGGCAGTGCGCACCCATAAAGGAGCCAAGATGAGGTACTATAAGAAGGAGCAGCGACATATCTTTGGTACGTAATCGAGCTCACTCTGTGTCCCAGTAACGTTTCACTTCCCTTTCCCTCGTTGCTCATTTGGTCTGTGTGCCATGTATGTTGTGTTGGGTCCGGCTCGAAGGACCAATTTGTGGGAGCCATTTGGGCTACTTCTCTTTCCAAAAGCATTTCTTTCACCTTTTGCTGGTCACCCCGACGACGTGTGTGGTGTAGTGTCTAAGAATAATCAGTTGCTGCCCAGAAATCCTCGTGTTCGGTTCGAATCACTCCATCCCATTGCTTTTGTAGCAACAATAACGAAGTGCGGCACGTGACAAAATTTAACAGGTTTCCAATTTTGCGATTCCGCTCATGCGGCATTCAATCACAGCATTTGGAGCAATGCACAACTTGCACTAATCACTTAATTGGCTTCAAATAGCATCTATTTCTGCATGTGATTTTGCCATTCTCGAACTGTACGGTGTATGAGCGCTGCGAGGGGGCCTTCTCAGTGATGGTGGCCCTCGAGTCCCAGCGCCGGGTGTTGGGATTCTGCACGCGCACACGTTGTCCGACCTGCAAGGGCGGTAAGTCACGCCTGTCGTTCCTCCTTCTGTCTGATGTCTCCATGCGTTGCTCGCTTTCGACCTTAGTAGGGAGCAAGGGGAGCGCTGTTCGTAAGCGCCTCTTGAAGAAGAGAGTTGCGGGCGCGTCGCGGTCGGAGCCCGGGGTGCTCCTCCACATGTTCAACCCGGCCCAAAAGTCCTCCTCGCTGTCAGTGGTCTTGCCCAGAAGCTTCTTGACATGCTTAACAGCGGCCTCGGCAAGGCCATTGCTCATCGGGTTGTATGGGCTGCACAACTCGTTGTTGATGCCGTTATTCTCGCAGAACTTGGTGAAGTCGCTGCGAAATTGTGGCCCGCCGTCGCTCCTAATCGACCTCGGCCATCCCATCTCCTGGAACCACGTCCTCAAGTGCTTGACCACGCTGGCGGTGTCCGTCTTCCTGAGGCTGGCAACAAAGGGGAATCCGGAGTAACGATCCACGCACACGAGCCACTGCCTGCTGCCGAAGGAGAAGAGGTCCACGCCCAACATCTCCATGGGTTCCAACGCGGTCGTCTCGGTGAGGGGCTCGGTGGGCTGCGAGTTGGCCCTGGAGGCGCAGGCCTCGCATCCAGCGATGAGTTGAGCGATTTCATCGTTGATTCGGGGCCAGAAGTAGTGCTCCCGTGCGAGCCTGCGTGTCTTGACTATCCCTGCGTGCGGCTGGTGCAGCAGGTCGAGCACTCGACGGCGTGCAGCACGAGGGACGACGAGCTTGTGGCTGTCCAAAACGACGAGCTCGACACCATTCACAGTGGTTGTGCCCAAGCGATTCCAGACAGAGGCAAATTCACGGGCTGGATGGGACTCGTCCAGCATCTTCGGCCTCTCAACGGTCAGCACGGCCTGCCTCAGGGCCGCGTACGCGTCGTCGCCCAAGGCGGCTTCAACGATGAAGCGTAGCTGGGGTTCGTCCACGGTCTTCTCCACGTTGATGGCGCTCACGATCCACTTCTCCTCCTCCTCCGTGGGTGAGAAGACGGGTGCCCTGGGCAGGGCATCGGCGATCATGTGTGTCTTGCCTTGGACCCACTCCACATCAAAGTTGTACAACTGGAGACGCTCACGCAGACGTAGGAGCCTGGCGTTGTCCAACCGGGCCATGGACTTCTGGAAGAGGCCCACCAGGGGCCTGTGGTCGGTGACGATCTTGAACCCGGGGCAGCCACGCCAGTAGAAGTTGGCCTTCCTGCAGGCCCAGACGATGGCCAGCAGCTCCAACTCAATGGTGGCGTACCGCGACTCGGTTGGCGACAAAAGACCTGGAGCCGCACACAACCAAGTGTCTGCTGCCGTCCTCGTGGTGCTGCAGCAGCGCAAATCCGAGTCCCTTCAGCCTGGAGGCATCGGTCAGCAGCTCCTTCTGAAGAGCGGGGTTGAACGGTCTTGTCGAGATGTTCGACGTGAGGATGCGCTTCGCCTGCTCGAACTCGGCCTGGTGCTTGGGAAGCCACTGGAAGGCGATGTCCTTGTGAATAAGCTCGCGCATCTTGGTGGTGGTGTGGGCCAGGTCGGGGATGAAGCTGCCCAACAGGTTGGCGAGGCCCAAGAACGACCTCTGGGACGACACGTCCCGAGGTGCTGGGAAGTCAGTCAGCACCTGGAACCGTTCGGGGCATGGTTTGATGCCCTTGGAGCTGATGACGTGGCCTGCAAACTCCACCTCTGGCCCGATCTTGAACTTCTTGCGGCTGATGGTGATCCCTTCCCTCTTGCACCTGGCCAGGACAGAGTCGATCCGCTCGACTAGGGCTGCGTCGGAGCCCGCCTGCACCATGATGTCGTCCACCAGCTTGAGTTTGCCCTCAAGGCCCTCGAGCACTGCGTCTGAGCGCCTGCACCACTCGTCCGAGCTGGCGTTGAGGCCCATGGGTGCCCTGGTGTACCTGAAACAACCTTCTGGAAGCAAAAAGGTGGTCAACTGTCTGGACTCCTCATCCAGGGGGATCTGGTGGTAGCCCTGCACCGCATCAATCTTGCAGAACACCTTCGAGTCGGCCTCGATCTGTTGCAAGATCTCCTGTGTGGACGGGAATGGGTGCATTGGTCGCTTCACAAACTTGTTGAGGCCCGAGAAGTCGGTGATGAGCAGCAGTCCGGTGCGGCCGCCCTCCTTTGCCACGAAGAAGCCTGGGCTGATCCAGGCCGACGGCTCCTCGACATGCTCGATGACGCCTGACTCAAGCATCTTCTCCACGACGTTCTTCGCCTCGCACTGCCAGTGCGCGGGCGTCAGTCTTGCCGTCAGCGTTTGCCTGGGCCTTGTCGGTGCATCCTCGGTGAGGTGCACGTGCATGGGGGGGCCTTTCATCACCCGCTCGCCCAGCACATCGGAGACGGTGTCCGGGTACTTTGTGATGAAGTAGTCCCTCACCTCCCCCCAGTCCGTCTTGCCGTCCTTGATGACGGGCTTCGTCCTGTCCTCGGGGCTCGCAGGCAGCTGCCGAGGGGCGTTGGGACCCGACGTACTGGAAGACGTCTGGATCGCGCAGATTTCTTGGGGCTTCGACCAGCTGGTGGGGAGGGGCTTCGGGAAGTCCTCGTGGATGACGTTGAGCCTGATCAACGTGCGCCAGTCGATGATCATGTCCGCGGAAGCCACGTCCGCGATGACAATTGCGTCCACCTCGACGGAGATCCTCTAGCATGATGCTGATCGTGGTCCACCCTACGCAGTCCAACTTGGCACCACTCGCCGTTGTCACCACGAGCGAGTCGTTCAGCTCTACAGCCAGCTGCGCCTTGTGCGCCAGCGCTATGCTGACCACACAACGGTTGGCGCCGGTGTCGGCGAGCGCGTCCGCGTACGTGCGGTGCAGCCCCTCCTGGGCGATGCCGACGTGGGCCCTTGGCGTGTCCTCGTTGTCGATAACGGAGGTGACGCGCCCTGGCCTGGGAGCCTGGTACTGGACGGAGTTCAAGCTGTCCTTCTTCCCGTTGGACCCCTTCTTGTCGCCGCCCTCCTTGGTGTTGCTGGACCTGCATACGGATTTGAAGTGGCCCGTCCGTCCGCACCCGAGGCAGGTCTTGTCCGCCGCGGGGCACTTCTCGTGGGCAGCCGGGTAGCCGCAGTTCTTGCACTTGTCGTCCCTCGAGCCCTTGACGTTCCTGTTCTTCTTCTTTTCCTTCTTCTCCGACGAGCCGATTGCGCTGGTGTTGCCCGGGGATTTGGCTGCCTTCATGGCAATGGCGTTGGCCCCGTACGCCCGTCCCTCCTTCAAGTAGGCGTTGTAAGACGGCGTGTCCAACTTCACCAGTCGCTCCCTCAACTTTTCGTCGTTTGTGCCGCAGAAGGCGAGGAACGCGTACAGCTCGTCCGTGGTCAGCTTCGCCAGGTCCGCCTCGTCACCCAGCTGGTGCAACTTCGTCATGAAGTCTGTGAATGCCTGGCCGGCCATCTGCTTCGGTTGGAACAGGTCCAACCTGCGGCTGAAGAGGGGGTAGCGCAGCCACCACTCGTTGTTGAGGAGCTCCACGAGCGAGTCCCCAGATCCGTAGACGGGCGTTGACGACGTGATCTGCGTCTGCAGTCTGGCGGCGAGGTCCGGGGCGATGCACGATAGGAAGTAGGCCCTCTGCTCCTCCCGTGAGCAGTTGTCGAATTGCGAGCTGTTGTAATACACCTTGAAGCTGTCCAGCCACGAGCCCAGCTCGGCCGGCGTGTTGTCCCTGGTGAGGAGGGGCGGCTTCAAGGCGGAGTTGGGCCTGACCTTTGTCGTCCTGTCCGACAACGTCACAGCGATGGGTGCCGTCGCCGGTGCGGGCGCCACGGTCACGTCGGTGAGCGCCTTGCGCAGCGCGGCTGTGACCCGGTTGATGCGGTCGTCCTCCGCCGTCATTGCGTCGGCGTACGTCTTGGCATTGGCAAAGTCCTCCACTTGCAGCTTGTCGTAGATCTCCGTGAGGTCGTCTCCCTTGGCCGTCAACTTGCGGATGTATTCCCTGGCCGCGTCCTGGTACGGCTCCGACTTGGGGAGCCCAACAGCGTCGCTAGTGCTGTTTCTGCCCCATCGATCCACCTGGTGATGGTGCCCTTGTTGGCACTGGCAGAGCTCTTGAGCTTGGCAACCGTGGACGCAGACATCTGGGACAAGTTCTTCTATTTGTAGTAGGTGTGTTCACGACGCCATGTAAGATAATCGATGACTGGTGTATTCACAGTGCGCAGAGGTTATCGTATATACTTAGGTGTGGCCGAATGTACTAGAAAGGTGGCGGCCACTACGCATAGTGAGAAC
>JAOXNJ010079955.1:0-22899 GCA_028566655.1 Metis holothuriae
TTATGCAATAAAATGTGGCTAACACAAATAACATCAGTTGTAATGCTGATGCCAGTCTCGTCATTTTCACTTACAGTTCAAGATACACTCTTCACTTAACTAAAAAGAAATGTTAGATAGGGCAAGTTATGATCTCGAACTTTAGAGTCAATTCGGGGACACTTCTTCGGCTGGTGTTCACTGCATAGAAGTTAAAATTTGCCCCTTTCGTTCGGAATTGTTACACTATTTTTCTCACACCCAAGTACTTTTACTATATACAAGTACTTGCACCAACTTCGCAGTTTAAAGTGTTTTTCCATGCTCTACTTTTGGCATGTACGAGCTCGTACCATTCTTTGCTTTTTGTGTTGCCTACCTTTTCCATGGAATCATGTGCAAGGATTCAGTGGTTGCTAAAAAAAGTGAAAGTTTGCCATCTCTATCCCCCTCTGTTAACATGTTCCTCACATTTACAGTGTTACGTCATGCAAGAAATTCGGCCAACCCCAAAAAGAATAACTTACATTACTGCTGTTAAAGTGTCAACCCAATCTTTGGCAATTCCAGTACGAGAAACACATCACACTTAACTAAGCTGAACCGTCATAATTGTCATCGATTTGTCCGATGATTATTTGTAAAGATATTATTTCATTGCTGCCTAGTAGCACTGACACAAAACCTTGTGACACCCAAAGAAAGAAAGGAAAAAAGTAAGTAGTACCTAAACGTACTTTGAGGTTGAACATTTTATCTAATGTCACGTGTCCCTCTAACACTTGGCAAGAGTGGTGCAGTTTACACCCCATTTATGTTGTGGTACTTTTGTGCTATGAGCCCTGAGGACCAGGATTGACAGACACGCGAATGTCACGTCTGCTCGCACACAATCGATCACGTGTCAGAGCTCCTACTAGGTATTGTCTACTTTCTGCAGCTCATAGCAACAACAACATGTGATATATGGCCAAGTGGCATTGTTCAAAAGTCATTGTTGTGGTTGAGCTTGCTTCTTACATTCTCTCTTTTGGGGGTCACATCCATCTCTATCCAAAGCAGACCGGATGTCCCACTGCACCTCCTTCAGCCAACCCATGACCCTTGGGACAGTCAACCCGAAAGCACAGTGCACCAACCAAAGACCTTTTACTAAGAAGAACTCCTACAATATGTATATTGAGCTTTATTGTCCATCTTGGCAGAGCCAAGGCTCTGAACTGCTGGCCACAGTAGCCACTGGATTAGAGCTGCTTGCCAACCACTAAAGTACACTGTAGGAGCCCTTGTCGTGGGACTACTAAAGCCCATTAAGTGGGATGTGCTCATTAAGTGGCTTTATGTCAGGCCCCAATGCAATGTCGTCCTGCTGATCCCTCTTTTATGTGTTTGCATTAGAATTCCACTGCAGGCAATCCTTTTAGGGGCCTTAATGGCTTCGGTAGTGACCATTGACAAACATTTGAATTGAATGTCTATAGGCCCCACTTTCATTACTTATGCAGTTGGTGGAGAGGCTCATGTACACGTACATAATCGCATTTGCATTGCATTATGGGTCTAGGCACGTGGGAGAAACGACACTTACTTGGAGCGCGACACGCATAATCTTCATTAGTTTGCCTCCCACATCCAAATACATCTTCAGCTTTACACTTCTTCTGTGACACTTTATGTGGAGGCCAATGGGACAGAGTCGAATGGAACAGAGCCAATGTGCCAGAGATGACGAGGAGGCGAAACAGCTCACGCTCCGTTGAATTCCAGAGGGGCATTAAAAAGAGTATGTCACATCAGCAGAATTCTCTCAGAACTGTGGTCGTTGTCAAAAAAGGTAGTACAATAAGTCTCAATAAGAAAGTAGTACAAAGTCATGCTCGCTTTTGGCGGGACAACGACGCATTTCGAGGAGGAGGGTCGAGCAGTAATAAGTGGTTCTAGGACATACTCGTTTTGCTGGAATGGCGGCCATAATTTCCGAATCCCTGGAAACAAAGGCGACTTTCCAACTGTATGTATGTAGTGCTTCCGATGGGATAATACAAACAATGCTCCATCCATCTCGGGGGACAACAACGTCGTGGCTCGACAATGCAATACGGTAATAAAGGAAATGTGCTGGCTGCGAGCCGAATGGGGCTCGTCAAGCTCTTCAACTGTTGTCCCACTCTATCCTCTACTAAACTTTGTTGCAGGAACAAAAGGAAAAAGCTAAAATAATGATGGTGTTTGTAGTTAGAGTGCATTGAAGAAGCCATTACTTTCATTAGACTCGTCAACAGAAACACATAATGGCTAATAGCGTCCACTGGGCTTCGTGGAAGTACATAATACGAGAATATTGGAGAGAAAGATGAGCACTGCAAAGTTCTGTAGTAATGTGGAAGGAGCAATCAAATGTAGTAGGGTGAGTATGAAAGTGTTGTTATAAGTAGAGTGAGTCGATCGGTCAAGGCTCGACGTGGCCAGATCGATCGGTCACGACGCCCAACCAATCGTTTGCTCAATCAATCCATCCTTCATCACCCACCAAGAAACAAGAGCCAAGACTTACACCGACAACTTCTTGCTCCATCTACTCACCAACAATCTTACTACCGCCTTACTCACTCTACTACCTACTTCCTTCTAGTAGTAGGTGCAGAGTGTTGTGCAGACCATTAATTTTGGGCCTTATTAAAGTTATTTCGGCTGTTAGGAGTAAAAATCATTTCCAGGGGAATTGTTGTAATATAATTGCGATTTTTGTCTAGTGCACAACGTTGATTGTTGAAGTGGTTGGTGTTGTTGCAGTCGTTGGGCGTGGAGGAGCGGCAGTTCCTGCTGCTGGTGGAGCGCGGCGACACGGCCACGGTGTCGCAGATGATCGTGCAGGCCAACGGCGAGCTGAACATCAACTGCACCGACCCCCTGGGCCGCTCCGCCCTCTCCATCGCCATCATCAACGAGAACGAGCAGCTCATGGAGGTCCTGCTCGCCAACGGCATTCAGGCAATCACCTTAGCCATAAAAACAATCACTGATTGCAACAAAAGGTGTTAAGAAGGAACAGCCTCATCTCAAGATCAATCACAAACCATCATTGCTACAATATTACAAACATTATCTGTAGACAAAGTAAGCCTAAAAAGCTCTTATGTAGTTATTGTTGGTACCTACTAGGTAGACTTGACTAATCGATGCCAACACGATTATCCCTCGGCTCTCACGTTATTATCGTGGACTTGCACACATTATCAGATCCTTTTATTTATTCAGTTCTGGCTCGATCCCAGAGCAAATAGCTTAGAGTAGACGCTCCTCTAGGCACTTTTCTACTATCCCTTTAATCACTTTTCTTTCATTGTTACTCATTAATTGTAACCAAAGGTAGGATGCGTTTTATATGAGTGAATTGCATCAAATTGAATATTATTAAGTGGTTTGTGTTTAGACGAAGGGCGCGTTGTTGTTGGCCATCGACGAGGGGTACGTGGAGGGCGTGGAGTTGCTTCTGGACCACGAGGAGCAGATGGGGAAGGAGGATGAGGACGATGATAACGCGAGAAAGGATAAGAAAAACGAGAAGAGAAGTGCGAAGAGAACGAGAAGCAACACCGAGAACAACTCTTACACAGAGGACATCTCTCCAATCATTCTAGGTGAGTGAAGTACAAAATATACACGTGATTCCTACCTATTAATACTAGTACTTGGTGAAAAAGGGGATTAATATGGGGGATTACGAGTAATTGTTCCCAGAAAAAGATGTAAGAGATAACAATAATCCTGTATGGGCACAATAATCGTTAATTTTTCCCAATTAACGTAATAACCATCCTCTTAGGAAATAAATAAAGAGGCACATTAATTGTTATTATTAGCTGCTCATCGCAACAACTACGAGATTCTGAAGCTGCTTCTGGAGCGCAGCCCGGACTCGAGTCTCCCGTTGGCTCATCCGCACGACGTCAAGTGCAAATGTCGTGAATGTCTTAAAGCGGTCACCGAGGACTCCTTGAAGTTTTCCCGAGCCAGAATCAACGTGTTCAGGGCCCTGGCCTCGCCCTCGTTGATGTGTTTGACCAGCGACGACCCCATTTTGACGGCTTTCGAGCTCTCCGACGAACTCAAGCGCCTGCAGCGTCTCGAGTCTCAGTTCAGATCGGAATACAGAGAATTGCGAAAACAGGTGCAGGAATTCGCAACAAATCTGCTGGACCACGTGCGAACCTCGCACGAGTTGAGAGTCCTGCTCGACTTCGACTCGCACGAGATGTGCACTACCCTTAGCAGATTGAGATTAGCGGTTGAGAGCAAACAAAAGTTGTTCGTGGTTCACCCTCATGTGCAGCAATTATTGGCCTCAATCTGGTACGACGAGGCTGTGCCAAACTGGAGGAGAATGAATGCTTTACAGAGAACCACGCACATTTTATGGGTCGGTATAATGTTCCCTGCCTACAGTCTGGCGCATATTGCGGCGCCAAACACCAGAATTGGACAACGACTCAACCAAGTAGGGCTCTAAAATCGCTTTATTCAACATTTGCTTATGACCTTAATTAAATTGATTAGTCAATAAATGAATTACGTAATAAAATTTATTTTAAAGCCCTTCGTGAAGTGCGTGGTCCACTCAGCCTCATACCTAAGCTTTCTGCTGCTTCTGGCGGCATCCTCGCAGCGCCTCGACACCCTTCTTGGGGCTCAGTCCCAACAACACTTGCGAGGAAGTCTTCCGGGTTAGAGCAAACTTTACTAAACAAAAGTTTTAGAGCGTCATCCAATCAATATTTTTTGTCAATGCAATAGGATTGTTGGAGGGCCTGATCATGGTGTGGGTGTTGTCGTTGGTGCTGAAGCAGTGTCTGAGCGTGATGCGCAGCGGCCAGAGCGTCTCGGCCTACTTCTGCGCGGACCTGTGGAACTTGGCGGACGCCTTCACGCACGCCTGCTTCATCAGCTGGATGGGACTCAGATGGTGCGGATGGCAAATGGTCCGAGATGGACGGGCCCAATCGCACATTCCCAGGGAACAGTGGCATGCCTACGACCCTCATTTGGTCTCCGAAGGTCTCTTTGGGGCAGGAATGATCAGCAGTTTCCTCAAATTGGTCCCCATTTTCAGTACACACCACCACTTGGGGCCGCTGCAAATCAGTTTGAGTCGAATGGCCGTGGACATTGTGCAATTTCTGGTGCTCTTTCTCCTCGTCCTCTTCGCGTTCGGCTGCGGCCTAAACCAACTTTTGTGGTACTACGCGCACTTGCAGTACAACTTTTGCGACTCTCATCATCTGACCAGTCGGAATTCGAGCTCCTATGCTTGTCTGGTGCAATGGAGACGATTCTACAATCTCTTCGAGACATCTCAGTCGCTTTTCTGGGCCTCCTTCGGACTCGTTCCCTTGGCAGATTTTGAATTGTTGGGCTTAAAGGAGTTCACGAGATTCTGGGCGCTCCTCATGTTCGGCAGTTACAGTGTGGTCAACATCATCGTCCTGCTCACATTGCTCATTGCAATGATGTCCAATAGTTTCCAAGTCATCTCGGAGCAATCCGACACCGAGTGGAAATTTGCCAGAACAAGGTTGTGGCTAGGATTTCTACACAATGCAGACAACGACGCCGTTCCCTGTCCCTTCAATCTCTTTGCGGCCGTGAAGAACGTCTGCAAGAGCACCAGAAACCAACTCGGCGCCAAGAAAAACGAGCAGGACGACGAAGCAAGCACAAAAATCCACCAAAAAAGCCTCATTTCTTTAATTTTTTGCTCTGAAAAATATCTTAAATTGACTTTTGATTAATAGTTGGGTAATGGGAAGTGGCCAAGGAGCGAGTACAGCCGCGTGGTGTCCTTGGTGGTGCGGCGGTACGTGTTGGCGGAGCAGAAGAAGTCGGAGCACATGTCGGCGGTCACGGAGGACGACGTCAGCGAGATCCGACAAGACATCAATCGGTTCCGATACGAAATCAACGAGATATTGCGCAACAACGACTTCAGAGGGACGCCCGACCGAAGGAACGTGGGCGCCGCCATCAGGAAGAACAGACGCGCCAAGCAGATCGAGCGCAGACTGCTCAAGGGCTTCAGAGTCGGGTCGGTCAGAGAGGACGAACAAAAAAAGGAAGAGAAAACAAGTCAAAATTTGGAAGAAAATAGCCAAAATTTGACGACCTCCAAGGACTTTTTCCGTGTAATTGCTCACACTATTGGAGGCAAAGGTGGTTTGAGCAGAGAGGAGCAGGAGTTGGAGGCGCAGAGACGGCAGAATTTGTCCACGAAATTGGCGGCGTCCAAGTTCAAGTTGAAGCTGAGGCGCAGACAGGAGCAGAGGTTGGCCGAGGAAAGAATTGACTTACATCCAGAACAAAGAGAAGAACGCACGCTAAAGTTCTCCTCAATGTCCAAAGAGTGGTTGTAGAGACTCTGATCGTTCAATCCAATTTATCCAAACGATTAAGCTGTTCAAATATGACTCTATTCAGGCCAATTTTAAGGCTATTTCAAAGTCCTATTCACATTACTGTGGTAAAAGAGTGTACGGTACATTAATTGAGCTCTTCCCAAATGAATTTTGCTTGAATCGCATTATAGTAAAAAGTGCTATTCGTAAAGGTCGTAAAACACTTTTACGTATATAATTAAGTCAATACGCATAGTGTGATTGCTGAAATAAACTCATTTAGCATTTATTTACTGCTTGACCATTACGTTTACCTAAAGGGAAGGAAAAAAAATTAGAGGGTCGAGTAAGCCAAAATTAATGAGGATAATTTCAGTGCAATCTCCTGTTTATCCTAGTTGTTTCACATTAATTCGCAAATGTTTCCTTGCTTCTTTTTTAAGCTTTTCTAAATACCTTGAAACACTAAAAAGCACATAGCTCTGTCCTTATATATTGCGGTGCTCATTGTTATCGCAACATAACGCAGAATTTACGTGTGATAGGGACCCACATAGTAAGTGTTGTTGACGGGATGCAATGACGTGTTTGTGTTCGTTCGATACAGAGCAAACTATTTACTCGATGATTACATGTTCTATTACAGACACTATCAGCTACAACGAACATGGGGAGGGGTCGATGATCAGTTGCTCAATCGACCTCTACATTTCGGCCTTAAGAGCCCTTTTTAGTAATAGCAGGGGTGCTGTTCAAAGTGTGCTTTAGTGAAAATTAGGAGAAGTGCCTTAAAACGGTGATTGATTAAGGGATCAATCAAGTTGCTAATCAAAATCAACTTTGCAATGACGATTCTCATGCTGACGATCATGGCGGCCTTGCTGATGGAGGTTGGGGCCGAGACTACTTCGGAGATTTTCGGTGAGTGTTCAGAATCACATCTGTTCAGAAGTCGTCGTCGCTGCCCTAAAAATTACATTTAAATGATATACAAATGATTGGTTTGCAGACGTATATTAAAAGCTAATTTAAATAAGACTTATTAAAAATACATAGATAGTATTTAGGCCATACATAGAGACGCTGAATGTACGAGTATTTACCTTGGTGGCCGCGTTCTCCTCGCTCTTCTTGAGACTCTCGACAACGAGCTTTTCGTCGTCGTCGTCCTCGTCGTCGTTCTCGTCGTCCTTTCCGTTGTGGTCGCCGTTTTTCTTTTCGATGGTGGCGGCGATGACCTCGTCGTCGTCGTCCTCGTCGCTCTCGTCGGTCAAGTCGTCGCTGTCCTCCTCCTTCTGGCCGTTCTTGCCCAGCATCACCGCGCCCTGCATTCGCCTGTTGGATATCCCCTTGGGCTTGTCCTGCCTCTTAGCCTTGTTGTTGTTGTCGTCGTCGGAGAGGTCCTCCTCGTCGTCCGAGTCCAGGTCGGAGACGACGTCGCTCGAGCCCTCCATGGAGTACGCGTCCTTCGACAGGGCCGTGCCGTTCAGCAACCCTCGCTTCATGTCCCTCTGCCTCTCCTCCATCCGCTCCTGTAAAACGTAACAAAATGTTGAACAGCAATAAAATATTAAAGGTCTTCCTTTAGACTGTTTTACTTGTTCGGCTCGCTCTGCCTCCTCCACCTGGTGTTCCAGGAATGCGAGACACCTGAACTTGTGCACGTAGCTCTCGTACAATTGCTTCAACTCCTTCTCCAGCTTCTCGTACTCGTCCATGAAGGCCGGCCTCACCTTCTTCAGCGTGGCCAATCGCTTCTGATTGCGCTCAAGCTCTACGCGCTTCTTCTCTATTTTAGCGTCCAAATTCGCCTCGTTGCTAGCCACATTCTCGATCTGATCCTCCACTTTCTTAAAAATCAACTACTTTTGAGGCAAAATTTTGATTTTTGCACTTAAATATCTGATTATGTTACCTTGATCTCGTTGTTGATGGCGCCGATGGCGTCGTCCAGCGCCTTCTCGACGTCGCCCATCTCCATTTGTCTGGCCAGCACGTTGTTGCGCTTCTCCCTCAGCTCCACCTCGGAGCCGAGCAAATCGTAGAGATTGGCGCCCTCAGACGTGATCGTCGAGCCAAGCATCCGCGTCTGCTTCAACTCGGACAACTTCGAGCCCAGGTCGAAGGTCGGCACGCCCAACTCGTCCTCATTCTTAATTGAAAAATAGGATTAAAAGTCTCCTCTAAATTGTACCAATTATTTTTAGGGCATGATTGTAATGAATTGCCTGGTCCATTTGGTTGTCGTTGGTGATGTTGGTGTTCATGGCGTCGTAGAGGACCTGGGCCACCTTGATGATCTCCTTGACGGCGTGGCCGTCGGCCTGGTACACGCGCTTCGGGTTCAGCTTGATGTGCACCTTGGTGGCCAGGAACTGCGTCACGCTCCGAACGAACATCACGCGATCCTTTACACCAGACAAATACACATCGCACTTTTTACATGAATGACTTTTTAGCCTATAATTTGTGGGAATCAATTGCCATGATAATCATCTACATATATCATCAAAATATGTACTGCCGAATGTGTATTTATAGAAATGATCTTCGTGTTTTTAACATTACATGGTTAGAAGGATGTAACAAGTATGTCCAAAGAGGGACTAGAACATAATGAAATTGCACTTTGTGAAAAATTTCACAAAATTCAGTTTATTCTCAAAATTCGCGAAATTTTCGCGCCATTCGCAGAAAGCCATCGCGCAATTTCGTTTGCTTTTCCGACAATTTTGCTGGTCACACCACGCGCGCACCTCTTACGTAATCGTCGTCAGCTGTCGCTGGCCGAGCGCCGCGTGCGTTTTTGTCTCGGCAACAATTACGCCATCGTCGTACAGCACCGCAGGGGCGACACCGACTCGTCCTCGATCAGGGCCTTGTCATCCATCACCGAGATCAAAACAGACATCAAAGCAGAAATCGAGGTGAGTCAAAGCAAATATTAAAGTGATGTAATAGCTCGTAATCTCTTGTTTTTCATCAAGAGTGTTTAGACGTGATGAGCGCGTCGGAGTACCCCGTGTTCGTGGGTCACATTCCGCGCGAGATGCGCGCGTCTGATTTGCGCACGCTCTTCGAGCGCAACCTCTCCCCCAGAGACGAGGTGCTGGCGGTCACTATCCTGGACGAGCACGGCTTCGTCACCGTCTCCTCGGCCGAGGCCGCGGTGCACCTCATCCGCAACCTCAACGGCTTCGTCTGGCGGCCCCACACGCCGCCCATGCACGTGGACTACAGCAGAGAGCTGGCCGAGCACCTGCGACGCAAGGGCGCCGTCGTGCACTTCACCAGGGACCCCTGGCGCCAACAAAGTCGGCCCACAGAGCCCTTTAGAAGACACTCGAGTCATCAGCGACCCAGACCCGGGGAACAACAGAATGAATACTACGAGCCGCACAGAAGCAGGAGCGACGACCACCCCAGACATCCTCAGTACTCGCAGAGGCCTTATGCTGATCGTGGCGAGAGACCCGAATATGATAGACATCGTCCGGAGTCGAAGGAGAGATATGGTTCAGGGAGAGCTATGCGTGATGGACATTATTCCGAAAGGGAAATGTCGGAGAAGCGAGAGTCTGAACGAGATGTGTCGACTAAGGCTATGTCGGATAGGAGGGATTCGGAAAGGGATTGGTCGGAGAGAGAACTGTCTAAAGGGCGTCAGCCCGAAAGGGAAAGTGCAGATCGGTATGGCTCCGAGAGATCAGCGTCGAAGGAGCGCTGTGATCTTTATAAACCTGATGCCGAAAAAGAGCGCAGAGATGTTCGAAGTGGATCCAAAGAGAAGGGTTTGAAGCGAGCGAAAAGATCTAGCAGCGGTTCCCCTAGAGCCGAAAGGAAAAGACACAAGAAACATAAAAAACACAAGAAGCATAAAAAGCATAAGAAAGAAGCAAGTGAAGAGGAGCAAGGAGAAGAAAAAGAGCCCGACGTCGATGAAGGAAGTCAAAATGACACCGGTCAAGAGGGAAATTTAGTTCGCAAGGATGCAGAGGCGAAAACTTCAGCTACAGACCCAGAGATTCCTTTAAAGTCGCCATCAAAGCGCTCTCGATCTCGAACTCGATCTCCTGTTAAATTAGACTCAACGGAGGGTTGCGATCTACGTGAGATACTCGAGAAGCGTCATCAGCTGTCCAAACCCGAGGAGAGGCCAAAGGTCAAAGTTCACTTCAAACCCTCAAAGGTTAGAAAAGTGACACTTAACATCAAGCAAGAACCCCAGGAGGATCAGAAACACTTGGCCATGGATACCAAAATCAAAACTGAAAGCGAAGATAATCAAGTAGATGCACGCCTCTTCCGCTTGCAAATCGATAATTTGAGTCAAGATGTCGAGAAGGAGGATGTGGAGCGATTGCTCGAGTCCTATTGCACACCAACCTCCATCAAGATAGAGGGTAACTCGGCAACTATTGATGCAAAAACGCTGGAAGGCGATGACTACGGTCAGGATGTAGCTGTCAAAGCTGTTCAGGCTTTAGACAAAAGTATTTGGCTTGACAGTGAAATCAGTGTTAAAAGCATTGAAATACCCAATCAAGTGCTGAAAAAGGTCATAACAATCAAGAAAGTTTCGCCTCCCAAAGATCTCTCAAATTCAGCCCCCAACATTAAAACAGAGACTCAGGATTCTAACGATAAATTGGAGGCCAGTGCCGTTTCTAGCAGCTCAAAGTCAGTGGACGAAACGCCCATTGCGCCTATTCGTCAGCGTGCAGTGCGTTCCTACGTGGTTTTATCTGAATCGCGACCAAAGTCTTTGGTTCAGGACATGGAGGCGATTTTTGAACGCTTTGGTACTACGGAGAAAGTAAGCATGAGCTCGGATGGAGTGAGTGTCAAAGTGCGTCTGATTTGCACTGAACGCCAAGCTTTGACCTGCATTCAGGAAGTTAACGAGCTAAGCTACAAAGGCCATCGGCTAAAAGTGAAATATGCCAAGGGTAGCCCCGAAGATCATCCCGACTATCGTACCAAACATCTTGTTGAGTACCGAAATTACCCCAAGACATTTGATCAAGACTTATTGAAGGCAGAACTTCTCAAACCTGCAGTCGATATGAGTGCTTTAACGGCACCTCTCAATACTACTACATTGACACCCAAAGATGTGAAAAAGGAAGCTTTGGCTCAAGTGAAGATCGAAGCGCCCATGACCATTATCAAGCACGAATATCGTTCCGATGAGCCTCATTACCTCACGTCAGTAGAAGGAGAAGTTCTAAGTGTGGACAGCAAGTTGGTGCTGATTTCTGTTTCTACTGGTCTTTCAAGGCAGTTGGTGAAGCTCGTTCCTGGCCAGATGTATGTCGATGGTCAACGTTCACTGGGCTTGGTGATCAAGAACAATGCCATGCACACTTGGCCAGATTGTGTGCGCGAGTTTCTACGACTCGGCTCGCGTCTTAGACTTGATGCGCGCAAAATGAGCCCCGAAGAAGTCGACGAGACGCGAGAGCTCACTCTTGAAAAAGTGCTCTATTCAACACCGCTGATCTGGAGAGGCAGCAAGCCAACAAGTGGTGAACTTGTAGATAATTTCATCACGCAAGGGGAACGTTTGAGTAAGGGAATAGTGGCCCAACTTTTTCCTGATTGGGGTCTGCTGAAACGCGTCGACAATGAGCGCTTAGTGTTGTTCAAGCGAAACACTTTCTACACAAGCCCCAATAATAATCATCCAAGTCTGCTCAAACACTTACGCACGGGCGATGTCGTAGGGGTACTTTGTAGAGAAAATGCAACGTTGCCCGAAAATGTGCGTTCTCTACCAGGTTTCCCTGTCCATCAGTCTACGGAAAACTTGAAGTGGGAAGCATTAGTGGTATGGAACATAGCCAACGAGATAGATCCTTATGCCCAACAACGTCTTCTCGAAGAAGAACAACGCCCATTGGAATCGATTCGCTTCATTAATTCTTCGTCAACACTTAACAGACCTCTTCCAACTGAAAAGGACCCCACGTTTATAAGCGGACTGCGAGGCATTGAAGTAGTGGTGATAGAAGTTCATAAACCCTCTGGGGGTGTCCTGTACTTGCACAAGAGCGACCATATGCCTGAAGATCGTCGTCACGTCTACTTTCATCGCTCTCGCGTCTTCGTCAATGGTATTCGAATGCAGTCAAGTGCTCAACTCGATCTAGAACTCAAGCCAGGTGACGTGGGCCGCGTGGATGCCGTACTCAACCAAGAAGGAGGACGCGTCCCCTTTGTGTTTCGGGAGCAGTGCTTCTGGGTTGCAGTATCACTGCAAATTCAAAACCGAGAACGCGGAGAGAAAATCGCAGAGCGATTGAGGTTTGAGGTACCCACCATCATGGCACCTCTCAATCCATTTCACTGCTTGCTAAATTGCCGTTATTCAGTCATATTTGTTAACGCAATGAGTGTTATAACTGTTTTGCTCTTTTCAGTGGCCATCTCCAGAAACCGGGTAAGAGAGTGTTATTTTTGTTTTATGTTCACAGAAATGTGCCTTTCACGTATCGAGAGACGAAGCAGCTGCTCATCTTGGCCGAGTTGTCTCCCTTCGACTTGGCGGCGATGGTGTTACTGTCGAGCATGGTAGTGCTGTGATAGATTGGGGGCCATTCAGTGGACAGAGGGTAGAATTTGATCGAGAAAAATGCAAGATCTTTGGATACCCGATGGCGAAGGCTGACCTTTCTCAAGTTCTTCATTACAGTGAGTATCAACAACTTTTCTAGTGCTTGACATAATGCTGCACAGAGACTAATGCCCTCAATTAATCTATCAGACGAAAGCGTTTGGATCAGCGTGAAACCTTACAACTCTTTCTGCGTCGCCCAGTTAAGCCTTGGAAAGGCCTTGCACGAAGATTCAACTGAGGTTAGGGCCAACGAGTTCAAGGCTTATCTCCAAAGGCACGACCTCGACTTTGCTAAGTTTGAAGCTTTAATCAGAGGAGATTTTCCAAGACGCAAGTTTATTCCTTTGCCAACGCAATCTTTCGAAGGCAAAGTTGTGTCAATTGGCGTCAGTGACGACAAAAAGAACACAGCAGACTTTTTAGAAATCGAGCCGACCATCGACTTGGGAAAAGAAGGAACTGACGTTTTGCAACGTGTTCGAGTGAGATCCGAGGAATTATATCTTTTTGGCCACTGTCTTAGCAAGGCGGATCTCAACCATGTTTTCAAAGTTGGTAAGTGCGATTTACGTGCACTCAGTTAGCATATTTATTTTGGGCTTGAGACTTAAAAATGATTTTGTTATAGGGGACCCAGTCAGCTTTGAAATTGGAGATGCCGGCCTCTTGGACTCTGATGGGTGTTTCACTGCTTCCATTGCTTGGCTAGGTATAGACCCCGAAGACCGACCTCGATATCTAGGTCAGGCTGAGCAGCCGTTTTTGAGCTCAACCATGCTGAAACGGCTTCAAGAATGGATGCTGGCTAATGATATGGATCAAGGCAGTTTTTCTGCCATGGTAAGATCGCCTGACCAATTACCCTTTATTTAGATTGTTAAATTGAGTTGTTACTTTGCAGATTGAGGGTCGGCTACCATCCAAGAGGATCTCTACTCAAAACGCCGTTACCCCAAGAGACGAGCTGGACGAAGAAACCCTTGCACAGGCCGCTTTGTTGAAGCAGATGAAGAAGCAATTTGGAGCCCAAGCTTGTCTTAAGGCCATGATGGCGTTGCTCCAGAGTGAAGACAAACAAGAGGCAGATACACAAGATCCCAAGGTACCACAAGTGTCGACCACAACTGAAAACGTTCATGAGAAGAACAATGAGGTCGGCACTTCCGAGGAAGAAGTTTCTGTGGCATCCATGCAAGACCTGATGCTTTTGATTAAGTCTGGAAGTGTGAAGTTGCAAAAGGATTTGAGCAGCAATCAATAAGGAATTAAATCGGCAATTGTTTTGAGTGCCGAATACGTCCATGATTGTGTATTGAATGAACCATTTAAGAGTGAAACGAAGCACATTTTTGAGTGGTTGATATGAGTGCTGCCTCGGCATTAAAAGAATTCCAACCAATTATACCTTGTAACTCGTGTTTTTCCTTTGGCTTATTAAGTTTGCTTTTGCTTCCACACTCTCCAACACATGGTTTAATCAATTTTTCATCAGGCCACTATAGAACGTCCTAATTGTAAGTAGAGCCAAAGTATGGTTGTGCCTGAAAAATAGCAACCTGTAATGAGACGCGCATTCGAAATGTGCCGCCACAGGCGCGCGTCAGCTGTCGCTTTCGCGCGTCAGCTGTCGCGTCAGCTGACTGGCGCAGTGATGACGCAGCGGCGCATCTTCTCCGTACATGCGCAGCACACGCCGCCGTCAACAACGTCATCACAGCGCGACTCTCCCCAACGGCGCCGCCCCACAAGGTCGACCGCAAGTGCGTGTGTACATTCCAAGTGTTATCGAAGCCACATTCTGTGTTTGTTTCGTCAGCAAGTCGGTTCTTCCCCAAATCGAGAGACACGTGTGCTTCGAACGAACAAACGTCGCGATTCATCCATGAGGAGGAAGAGACGATTCAATTTGATTGACCATCTACCAGGATTGACCTTTTAATCGTGTTTTTGAGTCTTTCGTTCTCTCTAGTCGCGTTTTGGGTTCCCCGCAATGAAGCCCTTCGGGTACGTGACGTCACTCTCCTTAAACGCACATTTTGTGCTCGTAATTGTTCTTTTATTGATGTACAGTGTGCTGTTGGTGGCCTTCCTGAGCTTGGACCTGACGTCCGCCCTCCTGATGGACAGCGAGCACAACTATATCGACGGGTCCAAGGCCAAAGAGGTCGAAGGCAGCCACAACAAGTCTGTCAAGCTCAAGCCTAAAGTGGCCAAGAGGAGACTCGATCAATGTTATAAACCGAGTTTAGCAGAATCTTTAGTAGGAAATGTTTGTCCAAAAGATGTGGAATCCTTGGTCCCATTGACAACAACAGCCTTTGCGTTGGTCACGAATGGCTCGACGCCGTCCTCGAAGGAGCTGAACAGCACGGAGTTGCCGTCGTTCAGCGAGTGGTCGCAGAAGGCGTTGGAGGAGGAGGAGCGACGCAAGAGCGAGGAGCGAAAGCGGAAAGAGGAGCTGAAGCGACAACAGCAATTGCAGCAGATCGAACAGAAGGAGGAAGAGCAATTGAGAAAATCACCAGAGCCAGATTTGCCCTATGTTCCTCCTCCTCCAAATCTAAAAACTTCAGAGGAGCCTGAACCACGAGACAATTCAAAAGAGGTAGACGATAAAGGCTCCAGTCAAGAGCAAGGGTCCAGTCAGAGCAAGGCGTCTGAGTCTGCCCATGCCAGTTCGAAGGGACCCGCCGAAAAGATGAGCAAGAGTTCGCTTGAGACTGGTGGCAGCAGCCAAAATCAGATATTATTGAAGAACTTTGCTAGTCTTGATTGCGGAGCTAAAGTGGTCTCATCGAGTTCTGCTGCCAAAGGAGCATCCAATGTGCTCAGTACCTCAAAGTATGACATGCTTTATTTCCTCTAAATTTCCTTTTTTTTGTTGCAATTGTTACTTAAACTTTTCTTCTTTCTTAATTTTCTAGGGATGAGTATCTGCTGAGCCCTTGCTCCGATTCAACGTGGTTTGTGGTTGAGCTCTGCGAGTCTATGCAACCGCTGCGACTCGAAGTGGCCAACTTTGAGCTTTACTCTGGTGTGCCGCATCATTTACGACTATCGCTGAGCCACAACGGACAACAGTGGACAGAAATAGGCCAGTTTTATGCCAAAGACGAGAAGGGGGAGCAGTCCTTCCCCATTAAGAAGACAAGTGGAGACACACGTGTCTTTGGAAAACTGGCCAAACTAGAAATCTTGGATAACCACGGAGCAGAACACTACTGCCCCATTTCTTCATTCAGACTCTTTGGCATTGCCGAGATAGAGCTCATCGGAGAAGACGGAGACGATGACGACGACGACGAAGTTGTAGACGCTCCGCAAGAGGAGCAAAATTTAGTAGACAACAACTCTAAAGACGAGACGAAAGAAGAAGACAAATCGGAATCGAAGAACATTGTTACACTCCTGAAAGAGAAAGTGGACGAAACTCTGGAGCGTGTAGTGGGCATCTTTACGCGTCGTTCATCGCGCCAGAGTGCAGAAGCTTTCAGAGCCTACATGAATCAAACTAGTCTTGTTGGTCGCTCACTTTCTCGTGAGATCGTGTGTCCTCATTGCACTGAGGCGCAGTACAATGATGTCTATTTCACGCTAGCAACCAATTACACCCAGCTTCTTCAGGTCAACACTCTGATCAAGGAGCAATGGGTCAGATGTGTCTGTCCCAACCTGTATGGGATTCAAGTCAACGACTCGTTGTTGTCATCTACATGTGATGACAGAAACCGAATGGCTGCCTTTTACCAGACTTTGTTTGGATCCAGTCGTTCTCTGGCCCTCTGCAATGTTTTGGCTTGGGAACAAGGACTGCTCAGTGTGGCCCAAAGCCCAATGCTGAACGACGCAATGAAGAGCGACGACACGACATATGAGAACAGAACTAAAACCAAAGATGAAAGGGAAAAGAACGTGAACAACGGCGAATCAGTCAAAAAGGACGGCAGAGACGAACAGCAGTCAGAAGCCGGATTGGCTCGCACATCAACAAGTGAATCTCTTGAAGTGACTCAAATACCCCCTTTGTTAGCTCCCGATTCGAGCTCTGGTTCAAGCGGAGTCACTCAACAACAGTCGGTATGGCAGAAGTTGTCCACTAAAATCAAAACTCTGGAGCGAAATTTAACTCTCAGTACGGGCTACCTTCAGAAGTTGAGTTTGAGTTACAAGCAACAAATAGAGGATCTACAAAGAGCAGTACGTACTGGCGTTGAGAGCTTGGATGCCCTTCAAAAACGCCACGACGACGCCAAAAGTGAGAGCAGCAAGATAAGACGAGAACTTGAACAACTCACATTGACAGTCAAGAATATCAATGGCAATCTGGAGACAACTACTATCTGGGTAAGTTTTAATTATTGCCGTTAAGAGCTTGTGTTTTAAAGTTTTCTTATAATACCGTTTTTATTTCGTTATCAGACATTGGGAATCCATTTGACGTGTCTCTTCCTGGAGGTCATTATTGGACTTTTCTTCGTATATGGCTGCTGCTTCAGGCCCAGAGACAGACATTACTACCCACCCTCGTACATTACAAATTCAGTTGGCAATGGTGTTCCTTTGAGACCAGGCGGCGCCCGGCGTCAATATACTCAGTTGAATGGATCACTACGATCAGAGCAAGTTCAGAGACAGGAAGTTGAGATAGTCGACAACGCGTCTGTCAAGGCAGAGACAACTGAGACCGAGGAGCAAGGCGACTCGGACGACAATGGCGTCGAATTAGTCACTATGAAGGACCAAAAACTCAATGATGACATTTTGTACCCGACTGAGGATAAGCAAATAATCACTGAAGATGTTGTTCATCAAGAAGATGAGGATGACGTGAGAGCAGTGTCAGTCGATGGCGAAGGAGAAAGAGTCTTGTTGGAGCAAAATGAAGACAACAATCAGTCGGATGTTTTGGGCTCTGCCAGTTCTAAAGGAGCTTCTTCGACTTCAAACGAAGAAGTCCCTAGAACAGATGAAGACGATTTTGACAACTATGAGAATGAAGACAATGAGAACGACTACCAAAAGGACGAGGATGGTTTTGAAGGGGACGAGGACGATGATTTGATGGATATGCCTTCACAATCACGAGTGGTCTCGACGTCATCCACGAACGACTCAGAATATTCTTTGGTGCGTCGTCACCATCGTAGCAAATCGTCGTCGCCCTGTCGTATTGCTCAGGCTGCTTTAACCAAGCACGTTCTGCGCAACTTCAACCCTGACCAGGCTCAGTGGATGCCGCCCAAACAGGGCTAAGTCGAGTACCTAATGCTTCTTTGTCAGTAATAGCTCAGCCATGCGCAGAGCTCACCTATTGTGATACAGGACGTAGCCCAATTGTACCGCACTCTCAGAAAGCATAGCACCATAGTGGCAACTCTCAGTCTCGTAAGATTGATAAAGCAACCACAACAGAGCAACATTCACCACCGTCTGTTACCGTCTCTCAGTCACTTTGGATCAATTTCGTCGCTTTCTCAATTTCCGCTCTCGTTTCAATTATCTCGTTTGATATCTCACTTGAAACACCTAAAGTTTCTTCTAATTGTCATTGCGATACCTTTAATGTTCTCACTGCTCGTTTTACTGGTCATTTCTGAAACTGGGCTGCCAGTCAGGGGTGATCCACGCATTTTTCGTCACTTTCCTAAAGCGAGTCGATATATCCACACCCAAACTTATTTGTTTAGTCGTTTGTTGATTGTCAACCATTCGTTTGGGTTTCGTGGTGGAAAAATTGAAATTTTGACATAACGAACCTTCTGCTAATGTCTAATTGATCGATTTGTTCTCAATTGAGTATTGACATCTTAAGTGATTGACATGAATACGTAATGACTCACCTGTTGGGAGTCGATGTCGGTGGGCAGCTCCTCGTTGGGCTCGAAGCGATGGACGAGCCATGCGAGCATTTCGCTGATGAGAGGGAAATTTGGCTGCCTGAAATTCTCCATCGAAATGAGACGAGGATAATTGAGGGCTCGCATCATCTCCACCAAGTGCCGCACATCACGATAAGCCATTTTGAGTGATTGAATGCTTTATCAATCACTTTGATTCCTTTGGCAGGTGGATTTCAGGTTGAGCCGTTTCGCAAGTCGCTTCAATCCCGAATGTTGTCCACCGAAATGGTTGAGAAAGCACATACCGGGAGCCATATACCTCATTGAGATCTACGTATCGAATAAATGCCTTGTTTCTCTCTTTATAATTGTACCTGCGACCCTGACGTATCCAAAGCATTTCGTAGGGCCTCGAATCTCAAGTACGTGTCCCAAGAAATGACTAATTTGACTGTAGACAACGTCGTGCATTTTGAAGTACATAATTCCCTTTTGTGTTGTAAAAGCCTAATTGATCACTTTCCAAAATATCTACAATTGTTGATTGTTTGACATTTCTTTTGAATAGGCGATGAATTGCTGCACTCGCAGTTCTCGGTGTCCTCCAGCCCCGTGTTGGGCGCCTCCTTCCCCGTGGGCCACGTCTTCACCGACTTCCAGCAGAGTCTGGACGGACGCCGCATCCTGCCGCGGCACTGGCCAAACGCAATCAACATCAGGGCCGGCGACCGCATCGACGGGCAAATCAAAATCAATCAATCAATCAATCAGTCAGTCAGTTTCGAGTTATATTCCTCTTATAGAATCCAAATGAGTTACGGTCCCTACAGAGGCTCGTTTCACGGCAGTCGATTGGGAGGCCAACTGCAAAGATTGAAGCTGTTCAAGGGCGATCGCATCATAAGAGTAAAGGGAAGGGCTGGACAGGGACCAGGCGCTGGAATTGATCAACTCACATTCTACACTCATAAGTACAAGAAATGTTTATATAAATTTTATTTTTAAAAATTTTTTATTACATTTTATTATTAATTTTTTTATTAACTGATGCATTTTGTGTTAAAACAACTTCTTATTTAATAGTGGAAGAGTGTTGGGTCCATTTGGCGGTGATGGCGGTCAAGTGTTCGACGTTTTCCCCCCTTCCCAAGATTGTTTTCTGGGCTGGATTTCGGGTCGGGCCGATCTGAGATTGGACGCCATTCAGTTTCATTGGAGATGTCCTAGCAAAAGTGTGGAAGAATTCGACCCGAATAAGGATCCGCTGTATAACAGGGATGCTTGGCCCTTCAGAGATGAATATTACGGGAATGCGGCCACTTACAAAAGCCATTCCTGGCAATTAATCGTCACTTTCAGCCTGATTCTCACTGTTTTCTGTGGCTTTTAAGACGAATTGTGCTTGGGTTGAGCTTAAACGCATTGGAATGGCTATTATTGAGGTCAGGAAATAAATGAGTAATAAATGACAAAGTACAAGTCTACTAATTCTTCTACTATGTTGTGTCCTTTTTGACCTACTATTGAAGTAAACGTTATTACGTAGTTCCATTTGATTCTTGACACTCATTCATTCAACATTTCTGAAATCAAACTTAATTTAATCAATCAATTGAAGTCAATGTCGGTCGCTCTGCAATTGTAACTCGAATTTTCTGCTCATTGCGTCGATTAAGAGCGTCTTCAAGTCGTTGATGGTGTCGTGATTGCGACTGAACAAAAGTCGCTTGACGCCCTCATCGAAGGTAAAAAGAGCCGCCAGATTTCTGAGCACGAAGCGATGACAAAAGTGCAAAAGTCTCTGCGCCTCGTAGACCTTTGCGTGCACCAAGAAGACCATGACGGTGTCGAGCTCCACGAAATTCGCGGCCAATTTTTCGCAATGTCTCTGCAAATCGATTAACTCGAAGTAATTGGCGGCCGCAAGCAGATCCAACGTCTCCTTGGAGCTCAGATCGCTGCTAAATTCGTTTCCGTAGACGAAGTTCATTAGGTGGGCAAAGACGTCGTAGCGAATGTCGTGGATGTGCAGCACAGACGAGTTGGAGCTTTCCACCAGGGCTTTGAATCTGGCGGAGGCGGAGACGAGCACGAGCTTGTGCGCGTAGAAGACCCTGTTCTCCACGATGAAGTGCACGTCGCTCAGCTCCGAGTTGTTCACGAACTTCGGGTCGATCCGCGACAAGGACGAGGACATTTCGGAGCCACTCGGAGAAGCTGATCGTTTACTCATTGCACTACTCATCATTTCTGTACTCATTGTAGCACTTTTTGCACTATTCATTGCGTTATTCGCCCCTTCTCTAGTATTGCTATAACTATTGTTGGTAATTAGGAGTTCGTTGTCCTCGTCTGTCTCGGCGGCGTTTAGACAGGCTGCAAAGATATCGGCTATTAATATGAGAGTGGCGTCGTTATGTCGATTTTGGTGTAGAAGTTTGAAGAGCAGGTTCAACGCCTCGTTAATGATTTGCTCGGGTTGCTGCACTATCCACTTGGAGTCGAAGTCCTGCAGCAATTCCTCCACGTTGAACATGTCGCTGTTCCTCTCCATCACCAATGCCAGACACCTCAGCCACGTTGCCAGCGTGAAATTTACGCCCAGATTTCGAAGATTGAGCGCCAAATCGACCCGATGCGACTCGGCAGCGTGATACATCGCACTCTGCAGTGTCTTGCGCTGATTAACATTCCATTTAGGCGCACTTCCACTTTTATCATTAGTCTCGTTATCACTGCTATCGTCTAATGTTTCAGCCAAAATTTCATGTAAAGACAAAACTTCGTCGCCGTCGAGTCGCTTGTGTCTGTGCTGACCCTGCTTCTGGTCCGACTTTAAGGCGTGCTGGACCAGCATGAAGAGAATGCTCTTCCTTCCATTCATGGCTGCCAGGGCCAGGGCCGAATTTTGGGCCAGATTGGCGTTAAAATTCATTTTCAGGGACAAATTGCTACTTTCCTCCTGTTTCTCGCACCGGAAGGGGTCGGCGTCGTTGGCCAGCAGCAGCTCGACCACGCCGACGTGGCCCGCCGCCGACGCCACCTGCAAGCCGCTGGGGCTGTGCTCGTCCAAGTTGGTCTCCAGCAACTTGGAGACCAACCTGACGTTCCCCTTCAACGCCGCCAGGGCCATGGGCGACCACGAGGCCAAAATCGAGTCATTATTAACAACTTCATTAGTAAATTTGACTCCATTCTCAATCAAAATGGTCAGGGCATTCAAGTCGCCCTTCAGCACTGCTAATTGAAGCGCATTAAAACCTTGTCGATTTCTAACCTTCTCTATTGAAGGCACGATATTCTTGGCCATTCTCAAGAGCTCATTATTGCCACTTATTGCCAGTTGTAGGACCATTTCCATTCTTAATCTAGTTCCTTCTTCCTCGTGATCAACTTTGGTGCCCAAAAAGGATGGAGGAGGGCAATCAACGCCTGGCAAGAGCAATCTCGCTGCCTGTTGGACGTCCTCGGCCTCCACTGTCACCGGCGACCTCAGGTGCTGCGCGAAAGAGATGCTGGCCCGCACCCACTCCAGCACAGGCGGCAAAACCATGTAGGGCCTCTCATACACCAGTTCCTAGTCATTAATGGAAAATATCATTTTAATCTAAATTTTTATTGGTGATTTTTGAGGTTTTCTCTGTTCCTCTACTTGGATGGGTGCCTGGTGGTCTTGGGCGGCGTGCTGGAGCTGGGAGCACCGCATGAAGTAGAAGAGACTCTCGATGGCTTCTGTGCCGAATTTCGCTTTTCCGTGGGTCTTTTGGGCTGCTTGCAAAACGAGAAGGTCCACGGGAGAGTTGGTGATGGCCGAGTGCCACATCTTGTGGCAGTAGTCCTCGGTCAAGTGGACCATTTCGCGCAGTTCCAGGGCAGATCCCACGCAGGTGGTGAGCAGCACTTGCCGGATTCCGTTGGACTCTTTGCTTCGCATGCGCAGCTGCGCGTTGCGCGCCACCAGCGCCTCCAGCACGGGCGAGAGCACGAGGCCGCCTCCCGCCACGCGGCTCGAGGAGAGGTGCGACACCGGCTGCATCAGGCCGAACACGTCCGACGACGACGACACCAGCGA
>JAOXNJ010079956.1:0-12126 GCA_028566655.1 Metis holothuriae
CATACAACTTCATCTAAAAGTTCATAGGTGATTGTGGAGCCTAAATGATGAAAGAGAAGCTGAAAAAACCTCTGTTCCTTTCCTGATAACCTAATATGTACCCCAGCTTTATAGAATTTTCCATTTTCCATATCTGTATTCCAAAACGCTGTTTGGCGAGCTGTGATCCCGTCGTCCACCGAAAGCATAGATAGAGCTTTCGTCGGTAGTTAGAGCCATTCCGTAAAACTCCGTGACTGGTGGACTCGCACCTTTTTACAATAAGTTACTGGAATAAACAAGAATGAATGTTACCTTCTACCCAAGCGCTCTTCTCCGGATTGTAGATTTCTACTTTGCTATTACAATCCTGATAAGTATCGTCACAGCCACCGACAACATACATTTCATCCTCAAAGAATAATTATCAAGGTAGGAAAACATAAAATACCTGAAAAGTTATCATCTCCCCGAAATTGTGCGGATATGCCGCCGTGCCTGTTAATGGGATTGCCCCAGATTCTGGAGTAAACGATGCACATCCATCTCGGTCTCCGCCATAAAAACAGAGCTGAACAGCGTCTTCGTAAACCGTGCAGGAACCTTGCATTCCGTTGACATGCGGGACTGGCAGTTCTTCGGCTTGCTCACGAATACCACAATTCTCGATCTTTGCGATCAAACGGGGTCTATAAAATCCGCCGAGTACGTAATACGAACCTCGGAACTGAACAACACAGCTATCCTCGACTAAAATTGATGAGCGAAATCGCAATAACTGATGTACCTGAAGGATAGGAATGTTCGAACTTGACTTGGTGAAGCTTGTCCGTCAGCGTGTCCACCACGAGTGCATCCCAGTAGCCTGCTTGCAGAGTATTGACTACAAGCAGGTCAGTATCGGAATCAGCAAGCGTTTCATTCAGCGCTTTTGAAGCCGCAAAGGGGAGTAAAAAACTTTCAAATTTCATTGTATTATGAAAAGTTGACTATTTGCTGATGAATTTCTTCTAACATATGGAAAAATCTCATGGAAATAGACTCATGACTTGAACTTTTAAATTTAACCAAGAGACACTGACTGACAAGGGGATTAGCTGTATTAGAAATTTTCTTGTGAACATAAAAGCAGTTTGAAGGAATTTTGTACACTGTAGGAATTTATATGCGCATACCGTCCACAGGCTGAGCGCGCACATGTTCTTGCTCTCGGTCTCTTCGAGTTTGAGCTTTTTGCCTGAAAAGTCTTTTACAACTGAGCAATTATGCTCTGCTTACCTGTATTTTTTCGCATATGTTCCAGCGACAATGAAAATCGCGACAACAACAAAAGCGACGAGAATACCGCCAACAAGGAGGAGGTAATTGTCTCCTTCCGGCTCCGAAACTTCAACCACCATAAGAATCTCAGCGTCGGTTTCCCCAAGAAAGTTGTGCGCTTTGCATTTGTAGTTGCCTTGGTCCAAAATATTGAGATCTCTGAAATAATAATCATGAAAAAGTAGACTGAAATTTGACGAACCTAACAGTGAGGATGGACATTCCTTGCAAATTCATCACATTCAGCTTGTTGACGTTAACGGTTGGGTCTACTATCGTCGAGTTCGGGTAGTACCAGACAATGACTGGAGGAGGTTCCGAAGTAATGTTACAGGAAAGTTTCGCGTACTCGCCTTCGACTTTATTGATTTGACCGGAGATCCCGACGATTTCGGGCTTGGTCCCTTCAATGATCTTCATATTGACTTTACGTTCAACTTTGCGGTAACTTATCGTCTCGAGATTGCACCAATATGACCCAGTATGCTCTGAAATCAATGAGCTTGGGTAAAAACTGAGTTTCCGCACCTAGCGTCAGATTCTGAATAAGTATATTTCCATCAACTGTAACGTCGGGATCGGTGTCGTTCTTATCTAGTCCGATCTTGTTGTTGATCCATCGAACTTTGGCTGTTGGATTGCTTGTGAAATTGCAGAAGAGCGTAGCGTTTTGACCGACAGTATAAATTGTCCTGTACTCGTCTGAGTAGACGTCTTCATCGTTTCTGACATGTCCAGCGCTGATCACTTTTGGCTCCGTGCAATTCGCCGGGCCAGCTTCGACTCCCCTGCAGATGAATCCCAGGTCAACAAATCTGAATATTTCCTAGCTCTTCTCTCGCGGGAATTCTCACTTACCTGACGTCGTCAAACGCCAAGTCTGACCACATTCGGAATTCGTAATTATCGCAATTACATGGCATAGGATTCTTCGCCATTTGGAAGCGCTGTAAATTTATTTTTTTGAAGTGCCACCAGTCGACGTGGAAAATCTTGTTGTTTGTAATCGTCAACCAGGTGAGCTGTGGCATTTCTCCGAAGTCTTTTGGGATAACTTCGATCTGATTATGGTCCAAGTGAAGTCGGTTCAGAGACTTTAGCTGAAGCCAGATTCCATCGATGAAAGTTGTGAGGTTGTTGTTCGACAGAAACAACGTTGTTATGTTTCCAAGGTTCTGGAATGAGTTCCTGTCGATCTCGTCTATTTGATTTTCTTCCAAATGAATAACTTCCAAGAGAGGCCATTTCAGCTTGAGTCCAAAGTCGTGCTGGTGGATTTTCTTGATTTTATTATCGTTCAGCCTTAGGTCGGTTATTTGCTCTGTATTGTAACCGTACGGAACGTCATCGAGCCCTCCACTGTCGCAGTAGAACAAGCCTGTATTCCTTGTTCCGTCCGCATTCGTGGTCGTTCCGCAGCTTCGGCATCCTTCTGGGCAGTAGCCACTTATCTTCGTAAAGATCTCTAGCAGAATGAAAATTGTTCTCATCGCATTGATAAATGCGCTAGAAATACCATGGAGAAAATGCAAGGTTATGGTGGTGGTGCTCAATCACTGGCGTGCGTCATTTACTGCGATGGCCCTGGGGCAGTTATTCCAGTGCGAGAGTCAAGGGTGACTCTGCTGCGAAGTCCTTGATTGATAGTCTTCATTCACATATCTAGAACCTTTTTAATTGAAAAGGCACCATATTAAAATTTTTAAATTTTAATTTACTGACCTATTCAGAATTATAACAGCATACGTGTTCTGATTACTCTTGTTTCAGTTTCATCAAAATTTATGAAATGCCCTTCTTTTCGGAGGCTATATTTGATAATCAAAAGCAAATGAAAAATTCAAACTTGAACGCAAAATCGTCATAGATTTTATCAATATGACTGTGGGAATGAAGCATCAGTTTGTCTTTACGAAAACAGAGGCCGGTAAAATTCGATGCAATGCTTCTTCAACTGTTGCTTTTAGGCACTGCTCTTGCCAGTTGGCAAGACGTAGTTCAGTCATCTCGCCTTCCGAGAGCTTCCGATGGATCTATCGGCGTTGTTCCGCAAAATTATCAAGTTGAGTTGACCTTTTGTGATCTGAACTCAGAGAATTTTGAATACAGTGGAGTTGTGGACATTGATTTCGAATGGAATCTTGGCGATTTTGGCTATATCGCTCTGAACGTAGACACATTTACATACAACGAGGTGACACTTGACGGACAACCTGTCGAGTACTTCCAAGAGGAAGGCTTCCTTTTCATTGTCCTACCCGGTAAGGAATTTTATTTCTTTGTAAGATAGCTTTGAACTTTAGATGAATGGCAAAAAGGGGAGATTGAAAACAATATTCGAATTGAGTTCACTGGAAATGTCGACTACGTAAGTGGAACCTGGAACGAAGGGTTTTTCATTGATTACTACCTCGGCCCGAATGGTGAGTTCAACAACATTCTCGTCACGCAGTTCGAATCTTGCGGAGGTCGCAAGGCATTTCCAATGTTTGACGAGCCAGAGTACAAGGCAACATTTAACCTGGAAGTGACTCTCAACGGAAATGAAGGCTACTATGCGTTATGGAACACGGATGCAAGCGAAGTCATCCAGCGAAGCAATTCTTCCGTTACATATGTGTTTGATCGTTCGCCAAAAATGAGCTCTTATTTGTTCTCGCTGTCGTTGGTTAATTACGTTTACGTCGAAGGTTAATCCTGAGTTTCGTTAAAAAAGTTATAAATAATTAAAGGTACCGCTCCCGAAACAGGTACTCGGATGCGGGTCTATTCTCCGAAATGGGTAGAAAACATCGAATTCTCTAGCTATGCACTCGATGCAGGAATGTCCATTCTTGACGGACTGAGTGACTTCTTCGGTTACAACTACTCGGACTCGTTCGAGATCACCCCGAAGCTCGACCAGATTGGTTTTCCAAACAGTGGACTTGGTGCCATGGAAAACTGGGGACTCGTCACTTACGATTACACTTGGCTGTACACAAATCAGGACAAGATGACGGAGTTTTGGACTTCCGATGTTGCCGCCACCGTAGCTCACGAGCTTGTCCATCAATGGACAGGAAATCTGATCACGGCTGAATGGTGGGACGAGCTTTGGGTAAGATTTATCAAACTTGAACTGAGTTTAATTAACATTGAATAGATTAACGAAGGATTCGCCGAGTGGGGAGGTGCATTCGGCTTGCAGTATGTCGACTCATCAGTTGCTTGGGAAAACTATTTGTTCTGGTACGACTCAGACTGGGCATACTGGGTAGATCAAACGAGAAACTCGCGTCCGGTGGTGAACAAACAGAACAACGACGGCTACGTTGTCGATACCTGTGAAGCTATCGATGCCCAATTTGACGGTATCGCGTACTCCAAGGGCTCCATGCTAATCCGGATGATCATTGACGTAATCGGGCTCGATGCATTCCAAGCAAAGTTCGAACTTCGACCAAACATAGTTTTCGAAATTAGTGTTCATTATTGCATTCTTCGATCTTAAAAACAGCTGGCATGCAGAAATATCTGAACGAAAACAAGTTTAAAAACCCAACTACTGAAGTTTGGTTCAGCTATATCTCCGAGTTTGTAGACCCGGCGGTTCTACCTGAAGGAAAAACGTTTTTTGAAACCTTCAAGGGCTATTTCTATCAGATGGGACTTCCTTTGGTAACCTTCAAGGACTCGCACGAAGCTTATGCGGAGCGCTTCTTGTGGCAAGATGAAGAGGTTAATCTGCCGGAGAGCTCGTTCGGATACAACTGGAACATCCCAGTCAAAATGCTGAACTTCGAAAGTTGCTCGACCGAGATCCGCTGGCTAACTGAAGAGACAATGAGTGCTGGTGGTACCCTTAACTTTGGAAAGAGTCACATCGGGCGAGACTTTTGGCCTTTTCCGGACTCTCGTTCATACACTAGAACATCCTATGGCTCTCTAGCAAACTTCAATACGCTCATGACAACCTTAATCACCCAAACAAGCTGCCTCAAGACCGTAGAAAACGTACAACTGCTCGCTGCTGGAATGATTATGGACCAGTTTTACCTCGCAACAGCGCTTGGCCACCGCGAACACTTTCACACAAATTACGGACACATCATGGAGGTCACAAGGCTGATGGCGATCCCGGAAATAAGTCACAGGCCACAAGACTGGATCGTCTGGGCGCATGCTGAAAGTGCATTCGGACACACTGTCGCCAAAGGAAAGTATTCTTCCCGCAGTGCGGCCAAGCTCGTTCAGTTCAGCTCAAACCGAGAGCTCTTCGAGAATTACTTGCAGTCACTTGCTAGTACCAACAGATACATGAGCAATGAATTAACCGGATCTGATGAAAAAAAGATGGCAGCACTATACACAAACTGGGCGTGCAACTACGGGGCGAGCTGGTGTCTCTCGGAAGCGTCGGGGCTTGCTCTCTCCGTAGTCAATGGCAACGGAGATTGGCGCGACCTTGACGTTCACATCAGACTGACCGCGAAGCACTTTGCCGTTCGTGCTGGAACCGAGCAGGTCATCGACCTCTTAGTCGATCAAATTTACAATGAAAATTCGACAGAGCGGCAGATTATCAGGAAGGGGTAGAAAATTTGTACAAACAGCATAAATTTTACTAAACTTATAAGAAGAAACGTCCTTTGATATGAATAATGCTAGTTATGGAGAATATCTATCCCTGTGAAGCAACCTCGAAGCACTCGCATACCTACCTGTTACGCATGCCGCAAAAATAGTTGAAGTTTTCGAATACATTTCAGGTGGGAAAATCATTCAATTTCACGATAATAGTCTCGAGCAATCCACTTGAGAGTCATAATTCTCGTGATGCAATCATCAACGACACTTTTCAGACGACTATCCCCACTACGTCAGTCAGTTCGCAATCAAAGCTTCTCAGCAGCCTGAGATCCGCGACGTCGTCATTGATTTGTTTATCGATGACCAGTGGATCATCGAGGTTATCAAAGATCAAGGAGCTATCTACGATATTGTTATGAACTTCTGCCAGTATATGCAGGAGAATATTTTTGAAGACAAGAAACGAATCAATGATCTCAAAGATTCCATCATTCGATGGACAGGGCCTCTTTCGATAAAAGAAGCTAGAGCGTTTGAGAACTGTGAGATTGATATGCAAGCGAACAAGGAATGGATGGACGAAGCAGGAACAGAAATCATCTACTGGCTTCGTTTCCACTGACAAAATAATATACTATCACAGATTTTCTTTTGAAAGAAAGAAATTCCAGCAATTTTCAATCAATCGAGTCTAACAAAGGCATCCGGTCCTGTGTGAACAAATTGTGTGCTCAGTTCTATATGTTCACACGAACGCTATTTTATCAAAAGAATAAAAATTCTTCATTCTATTCATTCAGCAGGCTAATATCGCAGTCACTCGCTATTCTCGAAAGTTATCTGACGATTATTTCGGTATTATTCTCCAAGGCCCTTCATAAATACGGTGAATATAATAAGTTTTGCTAATTGTATCATCATCTTCTGAATAACCTTGAACAACTACAAGAGTGAATACAGGGACCCAAAACTTCAATGCGATTGATGATCAGCAGCATCCAAATATTTAAAGAAGAGGATGCGTGCACTGGGAAAGTGGAAATCTCTCAGGGGCTATATAATATAAAATCGTCCGCAAATGCTACAATCTGAACATGTTTTCTCACGCGTGTTGCCAAGAAAAACTTGCGGGTCTCGCAATTTAGCTGAATTATTTAACGGCGGAATATTTGCAGATGCCGTTTTGAATCGTGCAAGGCGTGCGTTTAACGGCGACAGGAAAATTGTAATGAGAAAGTACGAAAGGGCAAATTGAAAGACTAGGATCAATAAGCTCGTAAAGCAAGACAAGTCGTCAAACCAGCAGAATTCCTTCGAGCATAACCATCATTACGCAAGATGCCTTTCCCTCTTTTCATCGGGCAGTGCCTTTCCTCCTGTATTTACAATAAACAGTAGCGACACTCGATGACTTCTGCACTCAGGTTAAAAGAACTATAACTGTCATTTTCCCTCACTAAACAATGCGAGGCGCATGAAACTTATGCGGTCATTAACGGTCGAAGAAGAGCAACAAGCTGATTTAGACTTTCCGGAGCCCTATAAAAATTCACTGAATACAAATTATTTCTCATATTTGCGCTCTGATTCCATTCAAACTTTATATGTTTTCGTTGCATATTTCCACACAATTGTAAAAATTTTATAATCTGAAACGTCATGGCATTTTTCCAGAGAATCCTGATTCAATTTGGCAGCTGAGTTCTTTTTTTATATTTTGAGTGGTAAAAAAAATTCCGGCTTGTTGCCAGAAGACTAATTTTGGAAAACTGTTTCCAAATAAGATTTATCGGAGGTTCAAAATCAGGCTATAAAATCACAGCCCAGTCCACGTAACATCGCAAGTCCATCAATCAACTTGAGGACCACCAGCTATTTATAGCGTACCGGAGATCCTCCTAATTTGCAGTTGGGCAGTGTAATTATCCGCTGAAAGGGGGGCGATCCATCTCGTGTTTTGTGTATCCTTGGAAAGGTGAAGTTTCCGCTCCTGTCAAATGCCAAGCGTCACGTTGTAAAATTCCCTGTCCTTTGGTGCTTCTATTTGCAAGGCCAGCCGCTTCCTGTTTCGGCCTTCGAACATAAGATTATTCAAATTTAAGCCTCATTAAAATACCGGCCCTGCCGGTGAGTTTTTTCGCGCATTTTTGAAAGTCCAATTAATCAACTTCGAGAGAAACCCTGTCCAGGGACCCTTTGTCGATAACTGTCAAAATTTTGAAGCATCGGCTGAAAAACCATTCGAACCAGCGAGACGGCCCTAAGCTGGCTTAGGCTTAGAATTTTCCAGGTCCTTGAGTCGCGACTTACAACTTGGCAATCTTGCCAAAATTTCATTGACGGAAATTTCCGGGAAAATTAGTCGAGGATGGATAAATCTGGGTAAATACAGCACCCTGGGCTTCTTTTTATCGGCATCTAATCCGCTCTTTATACTGAGCTCTCTACATACTGAGTTCTAAGTAAAACAAACTTGGCTTATGGACAAAAGTGAGCCCACTTCAAAGCAAATCTCAGAGTCCGTTTTGTAATCAGTCCTGATTGATCGCCTCTCCCTCCTTTTATATCCTAATCCTTACAATCCTAAATCAAGCCTCAAACCTTACCTGCCAAGAATAGAGCGAAAAGGTCCCGTCGATTTCATCACGTGACCCGCTTTTTGAAATTAGGAAGTGAAATGACTCCTCTCCTGCTGTTTCATTGCAGATCATGCTGGGCGGCGTTTTATCCAGCCCGCCTGGTTCCCATGTAGAATGATGACTTTGACAGGGCCGATCGAATTTGGCCCTAATTTGAAAATGTCATTCGATAATCCGTTCCATTCTAGCTCAGTTTTTAGTTTATAGCTCCACGCGAGAACGTTTCTAATCTGTAATCGCATAAATCATCAACTTGTTTAGCAGGATCTCGGAACAACACCAAAATAAACAGCTAAGCTGCATTCCGATGATGCGCTAGAAGGTGAAGAGGTCACGGATTTTTCAGGTGTACATTCCAGAGCGACAGTTTCTGGCTACGGTTTCAATTGTATAAACCAGCCGATAGATTTCAAAAGTCACTCGAGACGGACACTTGGCAGTTGGAAATTCACAAGCACTCCGCTCTCCCATTCCGCATATTATTCTATTCTTGGAGTCACTGTATTGTATTTGAATAGCTCGAATCCGGTTAGTCCGTACTGGATGGAATGTAGGAATTTCCAAGTCCACCATAATTGCGGTATCTTTACTTGGACAGGTTTAGCTGGCCTCTTCAGTGACGGATTATAAGAACAGAAACAGATTTTCGTGTTAATCCGAAAACGAGCTTTATAGCTTTCGAAAGTCGCCCAATTTCGTCGTCCTTGACGAAATGAGCATCTCAGTTATTTTCCTTTATTCTTTCTGGTTTATTTATCGCAGGCTAAGTAAATTTAGGACAGCTCGTCAAAGGGCCCGTCCCGCACTAAGCGTGACATGTGGGACAAATGAAAACTGTTTGTGCTCAAAAGTGGGACAACTTCGTTATCAAAGGCGGCTCATTCGAGCACCTGCCGGTTCAATTCGATTTCACTCTTCAAACTCGAATGATTTTAGTTGCTTTATCAGTTGCTCTGTTTTCTTTTGTTATGTGTTTTATGTAGACAAGTCACATGGGCTGATGCGGTTTGATACTTGAAATTCAAGTCTTGAATGGATAATGCATAAAACTAGTCGACAAAGGCAAATTTTCAACTTATTCAAAGGCTTATCAGAACAAGGGTAATATCGTAGATAAGATAAAAAAGAGTCTTCACTTCCCATGGTAATGATAGACTGGGACATCAATCAAAGAAAATTCCCCAGTTGGCCACTTTATGGCGGCAATAAAGTGCTTAATTGGGTCTATCTGCACTTAGGGCCTACTTATAAGCTCTCAATCGCTCGGCTTCATCAACGGGCAATTCGCAATCAAGCTCGTTTTCAAGGACCTTGACGTAGCGGTTTTGTTGTGGAAAGCTAGGATAATTTAAGAACCTTGGCCGAGGATAAATATTTACGCTAGCAGCTGAATTATCCGACGACGTGGTTGCCCAAGCATTTTACGCCACTGCCCCAAAATAAAGGAAAATGACTAAGACATTCTTAACGAGTTGTACTCTGGTATTTACCGTTTCCTAGTCATGAAAGTACACGCAGCGGTGGTCGTGACATTCACTGCCGTAAATTCCAGCGGGCGGTGAATTATCAAAGCAATGGAAATAATCGGAAAAACGAGGATACTTATTTATTGCCTTCATGCCTGCGCTTTGTCAGCTGAGCGAGCTTGTAGTCATAATAATTGTGGATTAATTGATAATGCCATTCAGGTTATTAATTGCGTCAATTCTTAGCCATGAGAAAGTTCGAGCAACAATAAAAAGTTAATTTTTATTAAGTTCAACTTTTGAACAAATGCAGTACCATGTTACGGGCGTGTTCGGCCAACTTACGCGGTAGTGAATTCGCGATCTGAATTCGCCTGTCAAAAATATTGGTTTCTTGTTTAAGTTTTTGCGGTATTTTTTTGACGTTGTTGAATAAGACACTGAAATTATTCACAAGTTTCTTTATCGCAATTTTAGAATTTAGAGCTTAAAATTTGATCCGTATCAGCTTCATTTCAGAGAAATTAAATCTTTCTACGGTTACTGTCTGCAAAATACGCACTCGCTTATCGTGTTTACAGTTCACAAGTTTGCGTCACGTGTTATGCATTGAGAGATTCTGATATCTGCGGAACTCGCAGCGACCGCAAAATCTCACATAGATCCACCGCGAATAACGCATGCAGTTTTACGAAAAAACGTTGATCGCAACAGTTAGCAGACGGGAAAACGTCTTCAAAGCTTTGGACGGTTTCCTCTGACATGTTCGTAAATAAGCCATCGAAGAAAAATGTGCTGACTTTTGATAACCATTTGTTGAAAGGAAAAACGATAATAATGAATTCAAGTTGTTTATTCTGCTGAAATTCCTAAAGCAGGTGAGATTAAAAAGGGAAATGTTGTTATGACAAAGAACACTCACGCTGACTCCCGTGGCATTCGGAATCATTATGTTAAATCGTAGCATTCTTCCGGCTTTACTCTACCGTTGTAAGTCAAATAAGAAAGAAAGAACCCGATCCTGAAATATCAAGAATTGTCAATGAACGCATTTTTAGGCTGTTATTTAATATAGCTTTATGAGAACTTTATGAAAGCTGACATATCTTAAATTAAATAACCCAAAAAGTTGTAAGCACTTTTCTGCATATCATGCACTGCTTATCTGAATATCTAAGGCCTCCTGCATGCAACCACGAGCTGCTGATCCCATTCTCAGCCGTCAGCTGCGGGCGATCGCCCTTATCAAGATCCATCCTTCGCGAAACTAATCATTTACGATCGCCATCTCAAATAATCTGCGGCGAACTTGGGCACCAGGCGTGGCCCTCGTGCGCCACCAGCGCCGCGTCGCTTTTTTTTTCAACAAAAAGATTCTCACCAGCAAAATCTAATCACTATCAGCTCTTGCGAAAACAAAAAATACTAGAGTAGAAATTTACTGAGAAAAATACAAAACCAGAAAAGAGATCAAACTCACGAAAAAATGTCGAAAGCTACTTTCACGGGATCGTCAGATAATGGCTGCATAACTGGTCTCAAGTTTACAATTGGAAAACTTCAAGGAAAATACACCGCTCTTGGCAGCATCACTCCAAGGTAAGAATTCAAGACCATCAGATCTATAATTTTAAACTATTCCTTTTTTGTAAATAACATTTCCGTTTCAAATTTGCCCTACTTTTCGAAATTTCTGAAATAATTCTCACCTTGCCGTGACAGCTCCATTTGGACTTTTCACATACCAAAGTAGTGACTCCCGAAAATCCCTCGTAACGAGCAAATATTTGACGCCCCACTTTGTGAATCACGAGCCTAATCATCATTTTAGTTACCTGAACGGCACCTCCATCACGTATGGCCGCTCGTCGAATCTCACCGAGTCGCAGACGCATACTCTTGCGCTGAAAGAAAACGAGAAAATCCTGTCCATCACTGTTTACATGGCCATCGGCCGGAATCACGTGTGCGGTTTGCTTATCCGAACAACAGAAAAGCGGAAGTTCGGGCCGTACGGACAACTCTCAAAGCGTGCGCCGGAAATCAAGTCTCCATTTTCCTGCGGCTACTACCTCGCCTCTCTTTCGGGCACCTTCGGCGACGTCATTCAGTCCCTCTCGGGCGAATACACTTCCGATTTCAAAGCGCAC
>JAOXNJ010080067.1:0-12125 GCA_028566655.1 Metis holothuriae
CGGGGATTGCAAATTATTGATTGCCGAAGAATCCATCCAACCAACTGAAACCATCTTCTAAAACGGCCTGAAACGCATTTTAAGAGTCTTTCTGCACAATTCAGTGCATGCTCTTGATTTACTAGTTAGAAAGAATCTCGATTTCAGGTTCCAAAAAGTATGCGCAATTGACTAATCTTAAAATCGAGAATTAGAATCTGTTTATAGTATTTTTGCTTTGGAAAATCAAAGTAGAAGAATTAACACCAGAAGAATGAATTCGGATGAAGTAGCAACTGCGTATCACAATCGCTCTGTTCCAACTGCCCTGTCCCAACTGCTCGATCCCCAGTGCAGCGCTGCGAGCGGCAGGTGTGGCTCGGCACCCACGTCCTACAACAAAATGCAGGAAGAGAGAGTGCAAAGGGTACGTTGTCTTAAATAAGCTTGTAGGTAGTGGATCGTGTTGGCCGTGAGAAGCTGGTTGTTGCTGCTCGCCCACGCCTCCTCCATCGCGTTGTTCCACTTCGTTTCCTCGCCGCAGACTCGACACTCCAGACGCAGCTGTCGCACTTTCACCTCGAGCATTTTCACTGCAGCCGTCGATTTCGCCGAACCAAGCGTCTCTCTCCGAATCTCTGGAACCTCGCGTGTTTTCTCGGCGAGCTTCGGCCATGAGCGCAGGCGGCGTCGATGAGTGAGCGCCGCTCCTACGTGTTGCTGTCGCGCCTCTCCAACGGCTACACCGAGGCGTTGCTGTCGCGTTCCCGCCACGACGACGACGTCGACGACTGCAGGAGCATTCCGTGCCGCGACCCGCAGACGAGGAACGCGCTCATCGCCATGCCGGCGGAGAGCAGGAGCAACGCGGAGCCCGTGGGCGGGGGCAGTCTGGTGCGCCAGCAGATCCAGCGGCTCTACGGCGAGAAGAGCGACGAGAAGCCTGGCAAAAACAACTTCTTTGTGCAGAGTCTGGCGGCCAATAGCAGCAGACAAGTGAGCCACCACGAAAACGGCGACAAGTTTCGCACCGTGACGACGCGAACCAGCGTTCTGAACAGCTCCGTGGTCTCCGAGGGCGCCAAGACGTCTCCCGATGTGCCCGCCGTCTTCCGTCTGCTGCGCCCGGCCTTCAGGGACCAGCTGAAGAGCCACAGCAATCTCGTGCCGCTCAACAAGGGCCACGTGGAGGAGCGGCCCATTCCCATCAAGGTCGAGTCCAGGGACAACGTGGACTTGAAGCTCAATCAGGTGCTTCTCACCCAGCGCAGCACCGAGGTGTCGCCCAAGAAGCCCATGGCCAAACAGTCGGATTTAGTGGTCATTCCCATCGAGAGGACCTACGAGCCAAAGACGAGCGAAAATGACCTAACCAAGGATAGCCATGTAATTCCTTTTACGCCCATCGAGGCCAAGGAGTCAGACCCAGTCAGCATTAGTACAGAGAAGCCGGAAGCAGTCAGTGCTACTACAGTAGAGCTAGAAGCAGCAAGCTCTACAGTGAAGGAAGATGCAGCTAGTACTACAACAGAGAAGTCGGAAGACATCGGTTCCGCTGGAGAGTCTTCAGCGGAGCAGTCGACTGAACCCAACGGCCACCTTTTGACGACGATCGTGGAGGAGGGCAGCGAGGCCTCGGAGCAAGACGCACTCAACAAGACCAGAAGCTCGGATGGCTTCGAGGAGGAGGGCAGCGAGACCAAGATCGACGGGAACTACTTCATCAAGGTTTGTATAAATTCCTTGGACGTAAAGTTCGGCTGTGTCATTGATATCTCTCTCGTTTAGTTGATAGAGAACGAGACGTTCAAGTTCGAGGAGCAAATCTTGGAGTTCGAAGAGGAACTCGCGCTCTCCGATGGCCTCAGCCCCGACGATCCCAAGCGCATCCCTGACGAGGCACGTGACAGCATTCTCGCTACTGTGGGCAAAGCAAAGCTGTTGATGGCGCAGAAAATGGCTCAGTTTAGAGGCCTGTGCGAGAAGAACATGGTGGGTTTAATGAAATTGATCGTAATCAATGTTAGTTTCCTAATATTTAACAGACTTTTTTTTCTTCTCAAGGCTGCAAGCGATGCTTTCGATCCTTTTGTTCCTACGGCAGATGATTTGGCAGGCTTTTGGGACATGGTGAGCCTTCAAGTGGCTGACATTCACTCCGGCTTTCAGGAGCTCAGAAGACTAAGAGAAAGGGGATGGGTAAAAACGGAGGAGAACAAACCACAGCCCAAGGCAATTGATGACGTTTTGTAACACTGTCCCCCAATTCACCAAGTGTTAATCGAGTATTTTGCTTATTGTAGCAGAAAGTTGGAGAGGGTCCCCCACGTCGACGGGTGGTGAAGAATGGCCGTAGCACTGCCGCCAATAAGGCTCCCTCTGAGGCCTCCAAAGCCCGTGACGAAGCCAGAAAGAAGATGCTAGAAGAGAAAAAGCGATTGCTCAAACAGGCCCGGATGGCCAAAGGCAGCGGGAACGAGAACTCCGAAGAGATCTTTGTACAATTTTGATTATTAACTAATACCTTATAAGTAATTCTCCTTCACTGCTTTCACCATTCATCCTTTTCATACTTGAAAGAATGACATTGAAGTCAATTTCATTTTCACCACTACGTATACCGTAAGCCTAATACCAATTGCAGGCTACCCTAATAGCTCACATTCTAAGTATAACTTGAATTCAATCACATGATACTTGAAAAGTGTGGAGAGGAACCAATTAATCCAGTGTGTCAACTCTTCACACTACAAATTTTGACCATTGCTTTTAAGCCGCTTCTTCTGCTTCCTTTTCATTCTCTTTCGCCTCGTTAAGATTCCGCAAAAGTGGCCCTTTCTCAAGCATACATATTTTCTCCCCCTCAGCATCCTTGGACGCTTATCGTTTACAGTCAGTCAGATGACCTCTAACCAAATGACTTTTGAGCCACATTTAATTCGCGACAGTTGGAGCGACACTGCAACGAATTGGTTGTTTAGAAAAAGCCTTGTGTACCAAACCTTCTTATTTATTGCTCCACTGTAATGAAAGATCTGATAGATGTGAGCCACTGTGAGCCTCTAATGACGACGAGCCATCCAATAAATGGTTTCATCACGCAAACACCCTCGTACACGGTATTAAATAGTAGATACTTTCAGCCTTTTTGCAAGACATTTTATTGATAGGGCAATAATTATCAGAGACTGATCAATTTCAGTCAAGTATCCGATCATTCACAAACAAGGAAACGAATAGATAATTTAAGGAAAACGAACACAAATGAAAAATATCTTTAAGCTACGCTTTTATTGCTTGTTATAGTTTCGAAAGTTCCTCCTCCCTGCGAGTCTCCTTGACAATGCTGTTTATGTCCCTGCCCACATTCTTTGCCATTTGGACAAAACTCCCCATCAGACTCTGCTCTCCCTCATTATTGATGATTTCGTCGAATTTCTCCTGCAATTGTTTCCGTCTTTCGTCGGGGTAAAAGTGCCACCATTGACATTGGGACGCCTGCCACCGAATCATGAGGTTCCTCGACCAAAGCTTGTTGTTGCAGTCCTCGTAAATGCCGCTGCCATGCCAACAGCTACCACTGTCATCAAACACCCTGCCAATCAATCAACCAATCAATCAATCAATCAACCAATCAATCCTTGGTTTGAATGGTTTGTTCCTACTTGGGTTTGAGATTGAGTTCTGCCCAGAGCTTGTTGTCTCTGTTGAGTGAGCAGAGGCCGCTGTTGAGAATGGCATAAGAAAGGATGTGCTGATCCACGTCCCAAGTGTAATCCTTGTTGAACTTCATTCTGGTCCCGTACAAATCCACCAGAGCCTCAAGACTCCCCTTGTATTCCCACAAGAGCTTATCTCTCCAAACACTCTTTCTTGCACCTAAAGGAAACGAATAAATGGAAAATATCTTGGAATTGAGTACAATTGAATCGGATTTTTAATCACCAATAAAAGGCATCATGAAGGTGAATCCGTTCATTCTGGTGAGTTCGTATCGATAAATCCAGATTTGCGTCTCGGGTCTCTCCAGCAAGGGTCGTATTAGGTCGGGAGTCATTACAAAGGCGTCCACATCAGCCGTCACTATTATGTCGTTATCCCTTATCTAAGGAGGAATAAGTGAAAAATAAGTAAAAATCAAAGTAAAATTTTAGGAAAAAACACTGAAAACAGGACAATTTTGTGTACCTCATCAAATTGGAATGCTAGTAGTCTCGTGAGTTGGGCCTTGAGCACGCACTCCATGTCGCCGTGATTGACGAGCACCACCTTGGCGCCCATGTTCTCCAGATTGCGCTTGTACATCAGCAATTCGCCGCTCTCCACGTCCTCCGAGTGGTGCACAATCTGCATAATGACCTGCACTCTGTTCCTGGTCACATTGTGCCACAACTGAGTCGAGAGCATCGCCGCGAATGTGTAGGGGAAGTCCTGTTTCGAGTGATAATGCGTGTTGGAGCCGAAACAAACAGCCATGGTGATGTAAATGGAGACATCCTCGTCTTTATCACTGCAATTATCCTCCTTATTGACAAGTACAGGCGATGGTTCTGGTAGGAGGGCAGAGTTGCTCCGTTGCTGAAGCTGGTAGATGCAGAGAGTCAGTGTGGACAGTAATAAAAGTGTGTTCAAGAAAGCCATATGGTGGCTGCGATGCTGAATCATTTTGGAATAACAGAATTGACCTCTTTTTTTGGGGTTGTTTTATATTTTGAGGTAGAATTTGCTCTTATTTACCGTGGATTTGGTCTAGGCAACGTCTGGACTTGGAATCCATCGATGTTTTCTCACTGTCACTGCCTGAAGAGGAGAGAGCAAAGCTCTGGTTGATGAGTACCAAGTTTACCTGTCTATGCCGTCTGTGTTACAGATTTCCCTTCAGTTCCACTTATACGCATTCTGTGAGAGCCTCTCTGCTACGTATGTCATGCATGGACGAAATAATAGCTACCAATTGACTACAGTAGTGCGAGTACATTTCACTCAAGCCTACCTAAATCAGTCAAAAGCATGGATTTCTTTCTAAAAAGATCAAAATATTGGGCCATCTCTCTTTCTAATTTCTCTTGGGCAGCAGCACACCATAACTGAACGTTAGATGCTCTTGGGGCCATAAAACAAGAAATATGAGAACTAATCTAAGACTGCGTAAAGTTAAAGTGTAAATGCGAGCTTAGTAGATCCAGGCTGCATGTCAGTGACAAACCGAACTACAGTTAGATGTCATCTAGGATTGATTGCTTTCGAAGTAGCTGATATTTATTAGCTTAGGACTGATTCATATAGCACTAAGACTCTAAGCAATCTTTGCTCAGTAACCTCGACTACTTCCATCTCTTCACTGTTGGCTTAGACGCCGTGTTTCCTCCTAAGGGCCAGATCCTCCTGGTAGAGCGTGTTGACACCATCAATCATGGTCTGCACGAGCTGAACCTCGCTGTAGCCGAGCCTGTGCTTGTTTGAAATGTCATAAGTGACGCCAGTCTGGCCACCAGACTCGCCGCGAGTGCCTCTGGGCTGCAGAGCAAGTTCCTCACAACGCTTCTTAAGAGCAGGAAGCCCCTCCTTAGTCCAGCCTGGCAGGTCTATGTGCACACTAGCTCTCATACCAGTGCCCAAATTGGTCGGGCAAGAGTGAAGGAAGCCATACTGAGGATGCAGCATGAACTTCTTGCCAGACTCGCTCTTCACCGAGTCGCCAACGGCCTATTAAAAGTTTAAATTGAGGGTTAAAGAACCTCAAAATTGCCGTTTTTAGACATTAGCTTCAACAACATGTCAAAATTACACAGGTAGTTCGCCTTTGGTCTATAAACCTGAATGCCGCGAGCAAGACGCTCGAAGACGCCCCTGACATCGCCTCCCTTCTGCATGGAGATGATTCTCAGCTGGTCCTCCTCGTTGACCCAGACCAAGAAGGTCTTGCTGTCATTATGGAAGATGCCTCTGCCCTCTGGCCACTCCCGCTCCATTCCAGCCACAATCAAATTCTTGTCGCCCGACATGAAGAGGAAGTGATCGTCAACGAGCTTTTGGCGCACCGACTCCTCCATGCCGAGGAGAGGGTAGTACTTGCCGGCCAAGTCGGCCTTCAACTTGTTGAAGGCACTCTTCATCAGAGACTCCACTGCCAGACGCTGCTCACGAGTGATGCCGGGGGAAAGACCGAAACCCTCGATGTTGCGACCCACGCGGATCCTGAGAGAAAATTTTAATGTGCATCATTCAAATGCCGCTTCTGGGATAGAGACAGGAGTTAAAAGAGAAAAAGATTTTTCTCATTTTCAACCTGGTGGAATGCACAGGGGCATTGGGGTTGATGTTGCCAGCCAGCCTGTTGACGTCCATGTCGGCGTTGTGCTTGAAGCCTGGCTTGAGGCCGTGGTACTCCAGGATGATGGGGTCGAAGACATCCTTGAAGTCCTCGTAGGAGTCGGCGTCGCCCGCATAGATGCCGCAGTGCTGGTCGTCGAACTCGACGGCGCACGCAATGGCCTACACAGCAAAACACGAGCAGACGACATAATCGATCATTTCGAGGGGAAAAGAAGAAAATGAGGCAAATTCCATTTTGTAGTTTGCCTTGGCAAGAGTGAATCCCGAGGTCTTGGTGACGATGCCGCCCAGCTTGCTCCACTTCTCGGGCGTCACGTGCTTGGCCACCAGGCTGTGCGTCGACTTGATGTTGGGGAACGGACCCGCAGGGCCCTGAAACACAACGACACACAAATATGTGTCAATGTCGTAGTGGTGTGTCAAGAGCAATAACGAGTTCTAATGACGAGTTTCACTACCTTGGGCTTGTTGGAGGAGGAGGACCCGTTGCCGCGTCCGTACTTGAAGTAGAGGATGATAGCGGCGGTGGTGCCCAACGTGGCCCTGGAGATGTTGGCCTTGCCACGCTTCGTGGTCAGGTTGAAGAAGCCGTGCGGGTCGGACGCCATCTCTGCTGCGGTCGGTTGCTAGGCGGAGACAGCAATGGCGATTTTGGCGAGACCGCGACAGCTGACAATCGACAGCTGGTCGGGCTGAGTGACCAGCAAAAACGTCGTGAAAAGCTCGAGATTGCGCGAGGCCAAAAAAGAAAAGGGTTCAAGACTGAAACCGCATACTATACAGAATACGATAAAGTCTTGATACGGACGCGGCCTGTTTTCTAGAGATCCATTATCGAGGTGTGCATGCTTCTCATCGTTTCACTCATCTCATCGTATCCCACTCTCATCGAAGTATTGTTTCACTGCGACAAATTCCAAAAAAGGCCTTACCTCATCCTATTACTCATTTCATCGTTCCATGATCAAAATCTCGGCTTAACGTATTTTAATGGCAAGCAAGTGGTTATTTAGAAAAAGCTTTCATGACTTGTGAAAGATCAAGTTATTAACTTATCTTATATGTATTTAAAGGCCAAGGAGGTGGAGAAGATCACTTACGAGCCGAACTTGGCCACGTTTAAGATGGACATCATGGAAAAGCAGGGTATTGAGGAGTCCAACCAGCCTAGAAGAACGTTTTGGTATTAGTCTAACGTTCCATTATTGACATACTTTGGAGTAGGTGTGAAAGAAGTTGATTGCCTCATCGAAGTGTTATCATTGTGTTGAATGTCAAAAATATAAATGAAGTGCTTAGGTGTATATCCTATAGCAATTCTGTTCGGCGGTGTGGACGTCAGTATAGGGAGCAGACAGACAACTTTAGCGTCAATATAAGATTCTTACTTGAAAGTTGGTACATCTACTTGGAAGTCCATTTCTATAAGTGCCTAGATGTAATGGAGGCATGTTATTGACAGCCTTTAAGTTTTCTTTCTGCATAGGCCGCATATTTTTGCGAACCGCCTCAGTGACGTTTGTTACTGAGTGAGACAGACGGACTGATGTTCAGCTAAATCAATATTAGAGATCCCAGCTGAAAGAGATACTCTTTTTGTTTTGTTTTTTGTGCACAGAACACATTGCTTCAATACAAAAAGTGCCAAAACTACCAAGTTAGAACATTCAATTGATTAGCAACTGCCGCATGTAGTTTAGAAATTGGGGGTTTTATAAAAGAAAACAAGGGGTAGAATTACACCAATATGGATGCATCCATTACCTTGCAGTGTTTTCTCCACTAACACTTCTCAAAGGCCGTGTGTGGACTAAAAAAATACATTTTTAAATCACAACTCCTCCTTATCTTTCTTTCCTTTCTGCTTCTCCTCTTTTTTCACTGTCTTTTCGCTCTTTTTATCAGATTCCTCTTTGCAATTTAAGCTGTGTTTGCCACAAAAGGTCTTTTGCTCAAGCTGCACCTCCTCGCAGCGCTCCTGGTCAACGAGGAAGTCCTTGGCCTCGAAGGCCTTGGCGCCGTCCTTGAACATGAAGATGACCCTGTCGTCCTCGAGCAAAAAGCGATCTGCCTGCACGTGATTGTTCCAGAGTCCGGTTTGCCAGACCGACGTCAACTCCTCCGTTTCCTGGCGACTCGGCTTGCCGTTCACCTTCACAAACATCATCAGGGTCTGGCCCTTTTTCGTGGCCTTCAAAAGCGCCTCAGGGTCGGACATGTCCAGTTGACTTAGGTCAAGTTGGGGCTTGGGTTTCCTCGGGTCCCAGTCGGGTAGCTCGTCTGGAGGCAAGGGCTCATCGTCCTCCTCCCACTGCTCATACAGTCTCTCCAAATCGGCATCCCTTTATTACAAAAATATAATTGTTTTAAGCATCCACTTTTGTATTTTGAATGGACAAGATCAATAAAAGATGATTGATTGTTTAATTTGAGTTATACGTGTAGTCGGCGATGCTCTTCTTGGCCCACTGCGGCTTCTCCTCAGGCTTCTTGGCGGATGTCAGTGATAAGAGGACCAGGGACAACCACAACGGACTCATTTGGCAATCAAACTTTTAAATGAAATGCAAGGGAATTTCAGATGAATTTTGTAAATTACGAAATTCAGAAAGAATTAGAGAGAGATGGATTGCATTTAATGATTCACGTTGTTTTGCTAGCAATGCTAAGGCACTTGTTGGCAGCTGTTGGCACCCGTGATCAGCTGCACTTAACCCCAAATGACGTCACTCGTCGGCCGGCGGAAGGTACATACACTCGTAATGGTACCTTCACCACCACGTCCAACGACTAATTAACCAATTTATTTTATATGTCTTCTTCCGTTTTCTTTTTCTACTTCGTTATCAAGTCTTCTCCTTGTTTCCACTTTTCTCCTTCGAACTCTCCTAATTATCTTTTACAATGTCTTTTAATACTTATATTACTGGATCCAATACTATATCGTCAGGGACGCGCACGGGTTGGCAAGATTTAAATTCCCTTTCACCTGTAGTTCGTAAAAATGTAACAAACTCACACAAACATATTGAGTTTTATATAAAGTTATATTATATAGAATAGATAGATAACCTTGATCAGCTGTTTCGCCACACTAACTGCCTAAAGCCAACCTTGAATAAAGTGACCTGCATTTTTGTACCGATCTGAGAATACAATGCATATATGTACTACTACTTCTAGTCAATTTCATTATTACCAGGTTGTTGAAATAATTTCACTTTTAAACTTTAAAAAGGCAATAACGACATGTTTATTTATAACACATAATTGCTTAAAAATTGGCAATAAATCAACATGCCTACACAACGAACGAGGTAATGGTCGAATTTAAAAAAAAACCGTCATCAAGGTTGCGTGCCTCCCTCATAGTTCTACCTTATATTGTGATCTGTAAGAATGCGAGAGCAAAGTAAGGCATTTCGTAGAAGCTGCGTGGTGCAACAAGGCAGCTGATCAGGCAGTCACAGCTCGGCCTGCAGGCAGTCAAGTCAGTCACGTGAACAATCGCACTGAAGAAAACACACGTGATCATTATAATTATAACAAAACAATATTATGCATTATTTTTAAAAAAGAGGTTATTAAATCCATCTTTACTTGGGCTCAGACTCCATCTCCTTGGAAACCTTGAAAAGAGCATAAAACGTACAGAAGTCATTCAATTTGTACTGTGAGTCATCGTTTACTTGATAATTTTAATGGAAGTAAGGAAATGTAAATAGCTAATTTTAAGTAAATCTAACAGAGCCCTAGAATCAATCCCTTAAACCAGTAAAAAGATAATAAAAGATATCGTCAAAGTCAAAAGTAGAGAGACAGATAATTATAGAGAACGATAAGGAAGGAAGAAGGGATCAAGCAAGAATGAAGCCTTCACAACCAATAATCATGATGGTGATAATGACAACTGTCATGAGTTCCATCAGAGCTAATGAGATGCACTTTTGCACTGCCAAAGAACAACGGCTAATATTACCCAAGGCAATGCACTGCGAGCCGAGAAAAAGCATCATTACTCTGCCTGCTCCGAACGCCAGTGTGCTCCACATGTTGCCAGTGCAGATCGAGGTCATGCGATGCGGAGGCGCCTGCGACAACACGTAGACTTAAAATATAATAATTAATTTCCTAAATTATGGTTGACAATTAAGTGATTATAATTAACTACAGGTTCCATTCGTGTGTTTCGTCCTCGACTCGCGCACTGTCAGTGCAGGTGCTTCAGACGCACCACGACGGGCTGACGGATTGCGCGGAGGTGGAGGTGGAGGAGCACCTCAGCTGCGGCTGCGGCTGCCAGGTCAACTCGGACTCCAAGTGCGACTCTGATCACCACATCTTCAGGGCCAACTTCTGCAAGTGCGTGTGCAGGGACGTGGATGCGCGCCAACTCTGCTTGACTCGGGGCTGGCACTGGGACGACCAGAGCTGCCAGTGCATGTGCTTGCGGCCCCAGAAGTGGCCCGAGTGCGGCTCCAGCCACGCCTTCGACGCCTTTGGCTCCTGCAAGTGCGTCGATCTCCAGCAAAAGGCGTCCACAATCATCCAAGTGCTGCTTCTGGTCCTCGTCGCTGCTGTCAGCTTGGCTCTGGCAGGAATTCTCAGCTGCTACAGGACCAACACGGCATTCTTCAGGGACAACTCAGGCCCGCATGAGCAGAGACACAGCAGAATTCGACGCCTTTTGATGCAACAGGGCTCCGAGGGCCAGAGACACGACAGCAGCACAGAGTTGCGCACCTTGTTCAGGGCCCTCAGCTGCAGCGCCGACGAGAAGGACGACGACGACGACCGCACCAACAACAGGCACAACAAGCCCAACAAGGAGAGCCAGGACAACAGGCTTACCGTCCCCACTGTGCCGCACAGAATCAGAGCTTGCACCAAATAGGAGTTCTACAACACCTTAACACACATTTATGAAAGACTAGCAGAATACGGTCGCTTCGCTCCCTCTTCTGCTCCTCCTCCTTACATTTACCGGTCCAAACGGTGCATCTCCCCGACTATGAAATAATGATCATGTAGTAGTTATACATAGTGGCAGTAGAAGAAGTAGTAGATAAATAATAAAAAGAAGAAGTACCTAGAAGAGCTCAAAGAAAAGAAAGAGAAGTAGCTCAAGAAAAGATGAAGGAGTGTAATTCACCTTTCTTAGATACAAAACCAAACAAAATTCTGAAATAGCGGGTAAAGGACAATCAAGCAGATGAGGGAGCAAAGCGAGGGTGAGACCTTTTCCCTCTAGGATGCTTTTCGAACACGACTTGCGTTCCTCCAAAGGTGTGACCAGGGACGGTTGCATGACCCTTAACAGCGACGATCCAAACTCATCTAAGTCTAAAGCACATTAAAAAGTAATAAATTTTTGTCAAAATAAAGTCTCACCTAACCTGACCTAGCCTATCTAATTAGAAAAAAAAACATATCTTGTGTTCTGACAGAAAATACCCTGATTGGCCGCAACTAATGGTCCTCCGAGTGGATAGAACCAGCGGAAAGAGCAAAATTCATATTTACAGTATCCAATAATTAATCCGAATTCGTCATCATGAAATCAATCTGTGTAATGCTAAGAAATGAGCATTAATCAATATTGGCAAAACGTTTTAGAAAGCACATTCTAGCTACATGCTCGTAATATTTTCCAATTTAATTTGGTAAAAACCTTATTTTTAAGAGAAATATTTGTTCAAAATGGAGTACAGTCGAATCTCGATTTTACGTACTTTTTTCCTCAGCAGACTTTGGCACGCAAAATTGAGATATTGACAGTTCAGTGGGTAATTTTAGGTGGGGAAATGCTT
>JAOXNJ010080178.1:0-12122 GCA_028566655.1 Metis holothuriae
GTGTTCGTCGTCACCTCGGACATGTTCGCCTCCATGACGTCGCTGTGGGAAGACGTGGAGCGCTGTAGAGAAGCAGAGAGAGGGGGACGCGTGGTTTGGCGCGAAAACGAAAAATAAAAATTAGTGCTCCAGATTTGGGTTGATGAAGAGCCGAGGCTATAAGGCTCAGAATGTCAACTCCGACTCCGATTGAGCTTTTTACCTTTGTGCTAATACAATTTTAAGTGCTTCTTCATTTAGCTAAGGTTTAACTGCTATTTGTGCTTTTCGGTTTATTAAGTGGTAAAAATTACGTAAGGGTTTTTGAGTGGCAATTTTAATTTTGATTTATTTGGACTTATTCTAAAGCATATTAGAGCACAGACGAAAAATGAACACGTAGGGTCAATATGCCAAATTACATACTGGGAGTGTCATGCTTGCTCTAGGACAAAATGTGATTGTGCTTGAATCAAGATTTTGTTCCTTGCTACATGAATACAATAATTTGACTGATTTTTGCATAGAAAAGATTTTAGTTAAAGAAAGAACAATAAGTATGTATGTAGTTGTCAACGTTTTCAGCGTCATTCTACACATTTCGACTGTCATCACAGTTTGTCATGAGTGTGCGGGAATTGAGCCTTGACCAAAACTAATTGCAGCAGACAAGTAGATAGCGGCTCAAATCACAGCAAAGTAGATTAATAATGCAAATTTTGAATGGGCAAGTAGACAAATTGTCTTGTTCTTTAAGTAGAAATAATGTCAAATGTGCACTTGGACTCAGCCAATGGTGATGCCAGTGTCATCACTTCCGTCTTCCGCATCTTGTCTATTGGCAAGGATGACCGAATTGGCAATTTCGAATGCAGAACTGTTACTGCTCATTCTTCGCCTCGTGCTGTAAGAACTCGATCTGACACTCCAAGTCTCTCTGGCCTTCGTTAAAGTCGCATTCGATTCGTGGGCTCGACGCAATCCGGTAAATAAGGTCGAACCGTGAATGTAGCCAACATTGAAGATCTCATCGAACTTTTTGAACTGTAAAACAGGAAAAAGTTCATCTACGCACTTAAAAAGAGATCTTTTCAGAAACAATATACGTCTCTAGCAGTGTAGCACTCCATGGGCGGCCTGATGTACTCCGTGTCGGGGTCGGTCTTGAGCAAGGCCAGCTGCTCGTAGTGGTGGCAGTAGGAGAGACGGAATTGCAGCTCAGCCACATCCGGCACTTTTCGCTCTACAACGACATTGATCAACAATTTAAGTAACTTTAAATATGCTGTAAGAATGAGCAATATAGTAAATCTGACGTGGATTGGAGAAAGTGGCCCAATCGACGAATCTTCTCCAGAGCCACCACCATCCGGAGAGGGCGTCTCCGTAGTCGAGGTCGACCCTGGCCTTGCTCCTGTCCTCGGGGGTGACATCGATGGCGATGATGGACTTGGTGCCGACAATCTGCGTGTCTGCAGGCACATTATTCACATAACACCCATCCACCAATAAGTGGCCGTCGACCGGATCGCACATGGGAGGAATAAGGGATCCGTAGGTCATACTGGCCCTGACATATCTCCAGAGATTTCCTTTGGTATGAACGCGTTGAGTGCTGGCAGAGATGTCTGTGGTGACGCAGAAGTAGGGCAGCCAAAGATCTTCTATGCAGACCGATTCTCCGAAGGCTTTTATTAAGAGTGAGTTGAAGTAATCGCCTGCAAAATACGAAGTGTGAGGGTAAGTCAGGTCCAAGGCCGGCTGGAGCACACTGGAACCGAGTCCGTCGAATAAAACTGATGTTTTGGCTCTGACTCCTTCAATGCGACGATTGCAAACACCAGCATAAAGACCGCCCACAAAAGCGCCTATACTCGTGCCTCCAATTCGGTCTACAGGGATGCCTGTCTCCAAAATTGCCTTAAGAAGACCCACGTGAGAGGCGCCACGGGCACCGCCGCCACCTAATACGAGGCCCATCGATGTGCCTTCAATAAAAATAATTTCAACTTTTAAATTAAGAAAACTTTGATATTTTTGTTTAAAAAGTGGATTTTTCACCTGTGATGTGCCGTGCGAGTCTGTCAAAGTCGGAGTGAATTGCCAGAGTGCCTTTCACGTTTTCGGGTGTGGAGGCGGCAGCATTGAAAAACGACCTGGATGCCTTCACATGAAAGTGGTCTTGCACCCAATCCCGTCTCGGTTCCAACCACGACCTTTTCCATAACAAAATGAGTTACTAATACACTTAATAGAGATTGTAATGAAGATTGAACTTACTTGGTGTTTTTGGGACAGACAACGTGCTGTTTGTGAATGAGCACCAGTTCCTTTCTGACTCTGTGTCCAATGCACTTGAGCGCCTTCTCGGCTGCTGTCAACTCGTAGTCAGGGTTATCTTCGTCATCGACTAGAACCAAATCGAGCACCAGATCGGCTTGTCTCAAACACCTTCTCGTCCATCTGCTCATTATGTCATCACACTGATATATCACGACCTTGTGTCTCCCCTCCATCTGACTGATCCATGTATTCAGTTTGAACTCTTTCTCGGGTCTCAAAGAATCGGGGCCCAAAGTGTTCAGCACCAAATCCGAACTCACTCTGGCCACACTCTGATGGGATCGTTTCAAGGATGTCGACAGGGCCTGTCCAAATTTATCAATAATGCAACGACGGGGCTGAGAGGAGTAAAGAGCAACCGATGAATAAGACATCTGACGTGAATGGTTTGGCTCCGTGAAGACCTCTTCTCTACCATTATTCTTGAGAGGATGGACGACCGAGCAACCAAGGCTGTGTAGAATGTTGTGGCCTAAACGAGAAAAATAAAATAAAGCAAGCAGTCATAATTGGTAATTTTGGGTAATCATCTAATAAGGTATCATCCATTACCCATGAGATTGATGAGACTGGCCAGCACGACGGGAAAGGTTTGCTTGAGCATATAAATGAGATGAACTGGCACTCTACAGAGCTCCGAGTCCCTAGTGGCCACAGCCGTTTCTGCCCTGATTGACTTATCACTGAGAGCATCTGTTAGTCCGATGACGTCGCCCCTGATGACATCGCGTTTGCTGCCTCTAACCACTCTCAAACGACCATTTAGAATAATATAGAGGCCGTCGCAGGGCTCGCCCTCCTTAAAGAGTGTCTCCCCACTTAAAAGGTGGATCCAGTCCAGAGCAAAGTCGACTTTGCGGACCAGAGGCGACATTTGGGAGACGACGATCTCTGAGAGACGAGTGATAATCTCGGGCTGCTCCAGGGCCAGCAACTCGAACGTGTCCTTGTCGATGGTGGCCAACATGGAGTCCGTGATGGCCACGCACGAGTAGAAGTTCGGTTCCCCCGTCACCATGGCCAAGTGGCCTACACACTCGCCCTCTCTGGCGATGACCAAGGACACATTAAGGTTCTGCTTCTGTCTGATGCTCAAGGCGCCTTTCAACACAAGAACGAACTTGGAATCCTCGTAGGAATCCTCGGTCATGACACTCTCAGTGCTCTGCTTGGAGCAAAGTTCCACACTATCACGTAATAGTTGCACATTCTTCTCGTTTAACTGCAATATTTGCTGAAAACCACACACGGCTTGCTCCACTGACATGGCGGTATCGTCCTCTAAACCATCTTTATATGAAACTGTGCTTTCATTGTGATCTGGCTGATCTGAGGCTGATGTATCGCGAATCAGCTCTGAGGTGAGGCCGAGATAGGAGTGAAGTGTGGTCAGAGTCACGCGTTGAACTCGGGCCATGATCAGCTGGAGAACGCGCATCTTCTTCTCGGGCTGCCCATCCAATATCTGTAGAAAACCATCTTTTAACCCTTTTTTATTTGAAAAATGAATAAATTTTCTATTACCTCGCAAATAGCACGGACAGGTAGCTTTAGCAAAGCAGTTCTGACGACGGCCTTGCAGGCGACAGTCTTGAGTTTTCCCTGCTTGCCAGTCATGACGTCGACAAAGCTCAATAGAGAAGTCACACTCTGACCACTACGAACGCTGCTCATAACACTATATTTTGCCACTCGAGTTGATCCTGCAGCCGACTTTTCCTCATCCACCAAAACGTTCAATTTGCCACTCTGAAAGTAAAGTTTTTCATGAGTACATTTGACGAGAGGTTGTTTGTACTGCTTTCTTACGATCACGACGTGAATCTGGTCATCGGGGTCGTTGACTCTGAACAAAAAGTGTCCTGCAGGCACATCGAGTCTCTGCAAACTCTTACAGAGCTGCTGAAACATGGATTGGTCGAAGCCAGCAAAAAGTTGAGGGAATGCGTGCAGCAGTGTCTGTAGTTCAAGCGACTTGAAACCGTTCTCCAAACTCTGACTGCGCTCCGACGATGACAATGAGGACACCGAGGACACAGACGATCTAGAAGAATATTTTTAAGAAAAATAGTAAAGATTTTGCTTCAGAATTCAGATCAATTGATGAACAATTTTAAGCTTTTTTTAATCATATTTGTAGAGTGGATGATTTCCTGCCTCGTGGAAGAGGTGCGCACCATTCCACTCGTACTAGAGGCCTTGCTCCCCTCATCGTGTCTGTTAAACATCAAAATTGACCTCACACATTAACAAATCAGAAGAACAAATCGAATTTTTGTGTCTTTTAGGCATAATTTGAGTCATTTAAGTGACCTGAGAAGGCGCTTGGCTATTTGGGGCAGATGTCTTCTGGCTCGTCGCTTCTTGCGCGTGTTCTGTGTGGACGCCAGCGACGGCGGTCTGGACGAGGGCGTGACGCTCCTCTGCTCCGGCAAACTCGACGTCAAAGCAGGAAAGGCCACAGACTTGATGAGCAGACTCAGAGCCACCAACAACAGACAGACCAGAAGCAAGTCCGTCAGTGGCAACCACATTATTCTCATGTAAAAAAGTGCCTTAGATCAATGCTAGACTTATGTCATGTCTGGACACTTATACTTTTTATCGAATTTCTCGTCTGCTCGCCGCCCTGATACCGCCTATCAGCTGCAAAAATGAGCAAAAAATGAAGCTCTTATGAAAACACGTACCTACGTTGAAAGTACAAAAAAAATGGATTTATGGTATGAGGTGCTTAATTTCGCGAGCGTAGAATTTCACCACAAATTATGTACTACTTACCTCCATTTCAAATGTGGAATCGTCTTCAAAGCATGCTTGCTAGGCCGACGAAAACGTAGTGATGTTGAGGCAGGCCTCGCTCATGTCGTTCGACAGTTGCTTCTGTTGTCAGGGCCACACGTGCTTCCAGTCAAGCCAGCTTGTTTTATCACAACGCAATTGTTAACTGTAAGAGCTTCAAGGTTGTTGACGGTTCGGTGGCATTGCGCACGCGCACTCGAGTCTCAGGCCTTTCGGCCTACATACGCATGGTACACTTGTAAAGGCCTTACCTAATCCCTCAATTGCTTCAAAATCTTCACTACTGTTCCTGTCACAAAGTCGACGCGTGACTTCTCTATAACGAGACTACTTGCCAACAGCGCCTTTTTCTGTCTGAAAAGAAAGAAAGAAAAAAGAATTTTTCATGATTAACTCATGTTGCCTAGCGACAACTCAATCACAGACAAATAATTAAATTTGAGTCTTATCATTTTACGACTGAGCACACTGAAACAATGCGAGCACAAGAGAAGTCAATCTTAATCAGAGTAGATGTGATGGTGGTCTAAGTATAAACAGTGCATTGCTAACAGTCTCCTTTGCTCTTCCGCCGTGTTGATTGGGCCCTGTGCTTGTCACATCCTTGTTGACGCCGCCAAACATGATCAGCTCAGATTTCCCCTCCACCAAGCTGTACAGAATGGTCTCCATGTTGGACGAGGAGGCGGTCTCGTTCCCTCCAGTCTTTCCGGTGGGGAGCCAAGTTACGCGGTTGTGGATCACAGCCTCACTTATATCGAGTATCTTCAACTCGAGACCTGGAGACACATACAGGGGCCTTGATATTGCTTCTTCCTCTCGGATATTTTGCGACGTACTGGCTTGATCAATGCTTTGTTTTGGATCACAAACTTCTTCGGTCGCCACCTTGGAATTGATGCGTTTCAATGTCTCCAGTTGATGTTGCTGGAGCTCGTGTTGACGGGAACGAGGGCTGCTCGATGTCACCACATTGCGAGAGTTGTAAGTTGTCGGAGCACTGTAAAAATACGCAGAAAACATTTATTTACTACCTAAAGAAATTTTGATTAGTTTTCTAAGACATGTTCTCACTTGGATGCAAAAGCAAGAAGCTTCTTGCTTTCTGGTGGACTGACGTGATCTAGACTAGCAGTTCTTCTAGGCTCGCGCAGTCTTTCTACTTCTGGAGCAGAGGAGGATTCGTCCAAACTCTGACGATTTTGTTGACTCATTTTGGCTTGAAATGAAGCAATCCTCTGACTCTCTTTAACAGCAGGCGAAACACGACGAATGGACGGAGCACCTCTGTTTACACCTCTTTGCAACTGAGGAATTACACTCCACTGATATCGAGAGCCCTCTTTGGGACTGGAATTGCAAAGCACGGCGGCCAGATTTGGGCCCATTTTGCAAGCTGGATGGCACCAAAGATGTCTGGCAGAATGCTCAGTATTTATCACTTGACACTGGGCCCACTGGTAAGGCTGAGAGAGCATTGAGAGGAGCCAGACGTCACTAAACGACTGATTCGGACCACCGCATCCTCCAATTATTAGCAAGTGATTGGGGTCAAGAAAGAGTTGAGACTGGCCATAACGAGGAGACGGCTTAGGCTCCAAGCCCACCATTGGTTGGTGCCAAGTCAGAGCTGCAGAGAGAAGTTTAAAAGTTAATTGAGGTACAAATGTACAATTTGGTGTAGAAATGGCACTTTAAGGGTAAAATATTACGTACTTTCGAGATCAAAGCACCAAACGTCATTCGAGCTGTAAAGAAAGATCAAACCTCATTATTGACAAAATGACATAAATTAATCCAATTTTAATGAAAATCTGAAGGAACAGAAGTCAAAACTTTTATTAATTTCTTAACAAAAGTACTTTACCTGGTAAATCTTCCTATGCTCTGTCTCTGTTTCTGCAGTCCTCCAAAGACGACCATGACATTTCCATGAATCGATGCCGAATGACCGGCCATGGGCGGGGGATGGAGCGTTGAAGTAGGCAACAATTGCTGCCATTTCGACTCCTCAATGTTGAGAATGTGCAATTCGTTAAAGAGCTTCCAGGTTTGATGCAGGGGATAAAGACTGGGGTGCGTCCAGCCGCCGAAAAGCACCAGACGATCGCTCTGCGGGTGCAGGACCATTGTGCAGCAGGCCTTGGGACTGGGGCAAACGCCACCACTCAACACCCTATTGCTCAACGAATAATGAAGAAAATTAGGCAAAAATATTAAAATTTAAAGCTTTTAAGAGCTTTTAAGACGCTTTTTTGAGGGTTTTGCACCTCGTCCAAGTATGAGTAGTGAGATTGAGGGCCCAGAGGTCGTTGAAAGTCGTCGAGGTCGACGTGCATCCGCCGAAAACGAGCATCTGCTCCCTCTTGGCGTCGTAAACACTGGCGTGACTGTATCTCTGACCCACACCAAACACATTCTCAGTATTGGAGCCCGGATCCACCATCAGCCACTGCAAAGAGCCGTCGCGACCGCACTGCAAGAAGCGACGACCACGAATCGCCTGGGCACGGTGAACACACAAACGAAATCTGCAAAAGAGAGAAAAACGTTCATTTATACACTAAAAAAGAATATGGAAGGCGATTAATGAAGTAAATTAAGAAGAGGGACCTGTGGTTGACGGCGGCGCAGCTGTCGGAGTCGCCGTAGGCCGAGATCATGCCCAGGATGTGCACCAGCACCTCGTCCGGCAACGACTCCATCTAGAACAAGCACTTCAGCAGGTAGTTCGACAAGTACTAGTTCGACCTCTACAAGTAGTACGCCTAGGAAGCCTTTTAAAGTCTTTTCCTGGGCCTGATAAATCTCACTCAAATTGGCTTCAATTCCTGGTTTGTTTACTTTTGTTGCCAGTCAAAGGCGGGGCGTGACCAGCAAAATGCGCGGGAAAAGCGCCCGAGTTGCGCGCCAAAAGCGCCCAAATTGCGCGCAGTGGTCTTTTTTTCTTAGTTTTTGATGCTTTTTTTCCTCAAAAATTTAAAATAAACTTGCCTTGAGGGAACATTTTTAATGTTCGTAGCTCTGCATCACATTCAATATTTTGAGATTAGTGTTCGGTGACACACTAGAAAAGAATCTTGATAGATTTATTGACTGATTGATTGGAAGTGTCTCTTTATAATTGTCTTTAGTGGCTTGTTGCTTGTGTTAGTATGAGGGAAAACAGTGAAATTTACTGTGAAATTTCGTGCTTTGAACCATCAATTTAGTACCGATATTAACTGCCACATAATAAATCTGCCGCTCTTTTTTGCATGTTCGTGCTCGAACTTGTTGCTCTTCTCGGCATCCTCGGACAAATCCAAGAATTCTTCAAGACTCTTGACTTAAGAGATTGTCAGAACAAACGTCGTCTTGTCTGTCCCGGATTCCACGGTTTGGCCAAGATAGATGCGCACTATAATTAGAAAAACTTGCGTTATTATTCACTTATTGAGTAGAAGTCAGATTTGGCGGGGAAAGTGTGTGTGACCAGCAGAAATGGCAGAAAAAGTGGCCGAAAAGCCCCAGATCCAAGATTAGAAAAGTAAAATTAATTTTGGCTTTTCAATCAATTTTACAGAACGCCAATAACACACACACCCCCAAAAAACGTTTTTTTGTGTGTGACAACAGAAAAATGTCGTTGGAATGCATTCTTTTGGCAAGGACAGCCTCAAATTGGATATCGGCTCCCAAAATGTCTGATAGTACAAAAGAATCGCATTGTCAATAACAAGGAGGAAATAGTACATGTAAAGTGTGATCCCAAAGGCAAATAGCAAATCTCCATCGAAATAGAGATTCATGGTATACAAACAAGACACGAAATCATTTTATATTTGATTTATTTTAGAAAATTCATGATTGCATTACATTCATAACTTTTATGTTTTTGATTAGAGTAGGAGCAAATGAGCTTCTCTTCAGACTTTGCTCTCTTTTCTGCTTTCCATTTACTTTCATTATTGGTCTCTCTTGCTCCGGATTCAGTCGCGCTTCTCTCCACGTCAATTGCAGCTGCTGACTTCGGCCAGTCTAATTGTCATCGCAGGGACCGAGGTGAACTCAATCATAGGTTATAAACTTATAATTAAAAATAGTTTGAGATTTTTACAAACAGACTAGAAGGAAATCGGAATATATACTGTAAAAAGATATAATTAGAGGAAATTCATTCTATCTCAAAATCAATGAAGTGTCAGAAAAGAATTAATGATCAATTTGATCATTTCTCACTTCAATTTTTTGCATATTTAAACAAAGCTACAGCAAATTCGAAAATTTACCATAGGATCTTCTAAGGCCAAAATTCACTCAATTTCACCTGTTTTTTGGCTCCAAGTCACATCTTTTCCCTATTTTAAAGATTTATTCCTCTTCAATAAGGGCTCACTACTCAAAGTTGGGTATTGTATGTAGTAGGGGCTCCACATTTTCATTTGCAAAAATGGCAAATGCGCCCTGATTCCCATTCGAAGTAGAAGCCCAACTTTGGTGAATGGGTCGCAATCAATGCTGTACACAACTGACCCAATGTTATGCAAAGTTCTCTATTAATACAATTTCTTTTCTTGTAGATGCAAGCACTGCAATCTGGTCGTCTGCTGCTGCTGGCAACAATTCTGCTGCAACAATGTGAGTCAGCAACCGTCAGTCACTCTTACAAAGTCGTTTGTTGTCACCAAAATAGAGCTAGACAAAAAAAAATGAGGATGAAAGTGCTCTAAAAATCCTCCTTTTATCATTATTTATATATACCTTTTATCATCTTTTTCTTCCTCATTTCTTGTGTTTTTTTTTTCTTTTTAGTAGGAATCAAAGTCATTAGGGCATTGGAATTGGGCCCAAATTGGGCGCAAAAAATGGGGCTTTTGGGCTTGTGTAAACAAAAGTTGTCTTCTCTGTGAAATGTGTGCCCCAAAAATGGTCTTGTCATCCCACTTGTGTAGCAATGTGTATATAGTGTCCCTTGGGTGTCGACCGAGGCATGAGTTATGGGTCGCCCAAATTTGGCTCTCCAGAGAGCCACTAAAGAGAACGAAATAACACCCTCATCACTGTAGTACCATTATTATCAAAGTGACTAATATCAAAGTAGTAAATGCCCAAAGTATTGTTGTGAAAAGCTGGCCCTCATTTAAGGCATTTTGGGTCCCTCCGATAAGACAGTTGAACCCCGAGATGTCAACTAAACCCAGAATTGCCTGCATAAATATTTATGCTCCATGAGAAGTCTCAGAAGTCGAGCTAGGAGTCCCCCTTGGCAATGAGCTTTTTTGGGGTCTGCAATTTGGCTTTTTTTGGGGGGATCCTCTGGGGAAATACATAAAGCTTCTTTGTTTGTAACTAGAGTAGTGTCAAGACGTCAAATTCGGCCTTTGTTTACAGCTGCAAGTTGCTTTGGGCATTCCGGGCCATTAGACTCTATACATAAGTCGTCCAAATTGGGCTTGCGGTCCGGGGATCAACGGAGATGATGACTGCGACCACATTGGCAGACAATACTCGCTAAATAAGACCACTTACACCATGTACTGTATATGCTCTTTTTATAAAGTAATATTATTATTAGTAAGGAAATGTGTGAATGTTCTTTTTCCACGGGTTTCTCTGGGTTTCTTTGGGCTTCCTTGGTCTTTGATAGCTCCTTTCGGGATCTGAAGACACCAAAAAGGGCCAGTTCTTTTTTTTTGTAATAAGCAGTACAATGAGACAAGTGCATTGCGGTCAGCTTTTATTGTCATGAATGATATGTCATATGTCATATAAGCAAAAAATAGCTTCTCGTGTGACCCACTTCCTTAATGCTCGTTTTGTAAATTTAGGCTTTATTGCTCCTTTATGCATCTGCATTCTCAGATGAGCATAAAGGACGAGCTTTTATTTGGGACTCATCATGATGAACATGCTTTACAGTGGCGTCTCGATCTACCTAAATCACAAAAGTCTCACAAAGGAGTTGATTTGTTAAGGCTCGATTTTACGATATTTCATGCTGTTATTTCGCTTTGCAAAAGCTTTCAATTTGCTGAATTGCGACTAACTCTTTCGATACATTTGCTGTTGCTCATTTGGGGAATGCTTCAGAGCTGCCAGAAAAGTTGCGTTCCGCGGGGATGGGACCCATGCAAAAGTTGAGTCGAACGTGAGAAACTCCAGAGACCAATCGAGACATTCTATTACACTACTTCTATTATTACTCCTACTACATATTATACTGTCTATTATACTGTCTATTTACTGTCTATTTACTACAGTTTATTGGGTGTCTGAATGCAACAATTGATGAGGATGGAGGATCAAGGCTCTCTCAATCGAGACTCAGCTCTGATCCTAGGCGCAATCGAAGACACCCATTATTGCACCAGTCACTACTATACTCTTTTCTGTAAAACCTTTATTAACTTGATGTCTCTCTTTTTAGCTGTATCACTTCAATGTTTGTTGTGAGTAAGACCGAAGTGCTTCTAAAATCTCATCGTTCTCAATCGGTTGTTGTGGCACAGTCAATAAGGTCTTAAGGACCTCCTCTCTCTTTTCGAGGTTGGAGTGTCTCAATCAATCTTTATTGCCACATCGTTACAGGCCGCAACAACAGATAAAAGGACTTCATAAAAGAGTTGACTCAATACCTTTTATTATACTCTTTATTTCCGTTTATTGTTGTTGTGGCCTCTTTATTGCTTGCCTCTTTATTTGGAGTTGTTTTTGGCAGCTCCTCCTCCTCTTATGGCTCAATAAAAAGAGGCTTCGGTCAGCTTATTGGACATCATTTTCAATGGCATTTTCTCTATTGACCCTTCGAGATTTTGTTATATAGGTCGACCATTGTACTCGCTGATGTCGAGCCAAGTGCGTCCTCTCTCGTGGTCCGCGGAGGAGCCGAGCTTCGACATGGAGGCCACGGCCAACGTCACCGCCTTCAAGGACGTGCCCGTCGACCTCGTCTGCCGCGTCCGCAACCTCGGCAACCACACCGTTAATGATCACCGTTTTTCAAAGCCATTTTAAGC